>CAOJBK012321714.1:0-15258 GCA_948294925.1 Codiaeum variegatum
AAACAAAATGGACAGGTAGAGTATAATTTTTGCATTATTTTCCAACTTTTAAAAATGAGTAGAACTCAAATCACGTCAATGCTTTTTTATTTTTATTAAGAAGACAAATATCAGCAAAGGCTAGATAAGCCTGGAGCAAGAAGATGACAGTATCATAATGCAACCAGTGAACAATCTCAGCAGGAACTAAGTCGAAACAGCGCAGGCCCATAGGTAGAAAATGCCCAAGAGCATCCAAACGATCAGCTGTCAAATTTGATTCACGATAAACATGAGTCAGCGACACATTCCTCTCTCTTCATCATATCTTGAATGCACATAAGGAGAGTTTTATCAGCATTCAGCTGTAAATACTACCCAAAAATGGCTTGAACAACAGTAACACTATACACTTCAATCGTCAAATTCCGAAGCCAACATCCCAAGCTAAGTTGAGGCCATGCCAAAACCTCCAAAGCCCAGCTCTAATCACTAAGCATCGGTGCTTTTTTTTCATTAACCTATTTTACTCTTACTACTTGGTGGTGTAATTTTTTTTTTAATGGAGGAGCATAAATAAGATTTTTTTTATGCATATTGCTTATGCATACATTTAAAACCTAGGTGTTCTAAAAATTGAATTTAATAATCAATTACAATATGACTTAGGATGTAAATTTAAACAAATAATCCTATATATGTTTGATTCGTATGAAGAAGATGGATTAAAAATAAGATAAGGAAGATGAGAAAATGAGTAGGGGTAATTTGAATGCTTTCAACGTGGATTTTTTTAATAATTTAGCAATCCAATGTGGTATATCATAGTAGATTTCCATCATGTTGCAAATGCTCATTTGGTGAAAACCATCTCCGATAATCCAAAATCATTCAAGTCAAATCACCAAGAAATAGGATAACAATCGTAGCAAAAGTATAACTGAATCCATAATGGATAATTGCTCTCTAGAGTTTGTGGTTGGTCTTTCAGATTAACACGTATTTCGCATATTAGAATTTCAGGATACATGTGATCTGGAGACCATAACAACTGTTTATATAGGGTAACCACTGAAATCCTAGTGGGTATTTCTATTTTATCCCATCATAAAAATAAAATACTCTGGTCTCTACACATTAAAGGCCCACATCATATTAGATACACTTTGGTCCAAATTATTTAGACTTAGCATATCACTTTTAATTGTGCTTGATATCATTCGAAAGCATAATATATAATTATTTCACATATAAGGCCAATTTGGATTAATGATCTAACAATCTCTCACTTGGGCTATATGTGTAATTTTATAATTATATATTATAACCATATGAGCTCAACTTGTTGCCATTACTGAAATGTATCTATAACCAATGTGATCCATCAATCATACCAACATAAGACCAAAGCGGCCTTTGTTACATGTATATCTTAACTTGACCCATCAATGTAATCAAATGACATAGATTATGATGTGGATGTGTAGCATGTAAATTTCATGTAATGTGATCTTAACATGCCTATTTCCAACTAATCCAAACTTAAACCTTAGTAAGATCAAAGTGTAATTTAACTAGAACTTTATTCTGCATAATTTAACTTTAAAACATTAAAATTGAAGTAACTAAAAAAATGTCCATAAAAGCATCTAAATTACAAACTCCCACAATTGAATATCCTCAACTGACGTGACATGCATTTGAGTAGTGTGCTCATGAAACACTTTGGATGGCAATTGTTGGATCATTAATCCAACATTGGGCTTATAAGTGTGTTGTCTCAAGGCTTAAGATGACGACCCGTGACTCACGTTTCAAGCTTCAAGCAAGACCCTGTCAACACACAAGAAAGACACAGGGTGACTCCTAAGGGCAGCCACTCCAATGTCTAAGTCAGAAGACTAGTTGAAAACATAATAGAAGTGAGAGTAGATAGTTAGAGTGATTAACCTTTTACCTAATGGAAGCATTAGATATTTATAGCCAATGTCGTACCTATATCCTCGTGTAGATAAGCCTTATCCCCTATTATCTCAGGATAGGACTCTATCCTTTATCGGACTCAGTGCGCCATCCAAGATTAGGACTTTTGGTAATGCTTATCTATCAGGGATGACCCCTTACTTCCAGGACGACCCCTACCCACTAGGTGGGGTCGTTTATTAACCTTTCTCAGCTCATAACCCTACCAACTATCATATCCCTACTTTCAGGATTAGACTCCTGATCTTGCCATACCATCCCGCCGCTCTGAAGCGAGCATGGGCGACCCCAGGGGTCACCTGGGGCAAACTCTATGTAGGGACGAGTCATCACATGTTCCTCCATAAGTCCTTAGTCAAAGACTGAGGCTCCTATTTGGTTGTGTCATATTTATTGATCTGCCTTCAAATTTTAAAAAATCACACGAGCAGGAAACTTCCCGCCACTGCCCCCTGCATAACACGTGACGCGCTCACGACTTATGAAGAGGTCGTTTTGACTTCCTTCTCCTAGTCTATAAATAGTTCCTCATTTCCTTTTCAAAACTCATTTGCACTTTCAAGTCTCGGACGACCCCAAATCACTTGACGACCCGACTTCTAGAATTTAGACATTCTCTTCAAGTCCTCCTCCACAATCAACAAGTATTTCTCTTTTCCTTCCACCACTTTTATAATTTTCTTTTTTGGGTTTAGGATTATTAATTTAGGGTCATTTCTTTTTTTTAGGATGAGCTCTATGTCTGATAGTCAGAACTGGGGGTCAATCTCCAACCCAAAATTATCATCTGAGTCCACCCCATCTGTATCTGAAGAGTATGTCACCACTTTTCCCATAGTGCGCCAAGACCCTAAAGGGAAGGGTTTTGCTCTTCCATCACACGCAGCTCCCTCTCCTTATGCCCTAGTAGATGAAAGCAGCTTAGGGGATTAGCCCCCCTAAAACGGAGCAAATCCCGAGCTTAACACCCATTAGAGGCTGAACCCCTGAACATCGTTCGTGTCCCTCCTAGGAACATAGGGGAAGACGAGGAAGTAAATGCCAATCTTGGAGATGAGGGAGCAGTCCCTGCTCCTCAAGTCACCAAGAGAGCTTCTGTGGCCATCCTTCTTGAACAAATCTACAATTTAGTGACACAAGAGGACCTCAGCTGGTTCAGGGAAAACTATGGCATTCCAGACGATTTTATCATTTACTTACCAAAGCCTAACCTTGGGGCTAATCAAGAACCTGCTGGGAATGGTCGAATCATTTACCATGAAGACCTAATGGCAGGTCTAAGATTTCCCTTGTCTAGCTTAGATATGGAATTTCTGCAGACCTACGGCGTAAACATAGCCCAGGTCTACTCTAATGCCTAGAGGGTCATTAAGGGGATTCAAATGATGTCCTACTTTAGAGGGTTTTCCATGAACATTAGGGAATTCTTAGGGATAAACTGGCTCATCCCCAATATAAAAGGAGAGCACAACCATCTCTAAGCATAGACGAATTACAAATGTTCAATCCTTCCTTTCTCCCTCAAATCTGTCTAGAAGACGAGGTTCTTTATAATCTCGCACCCCAGCCTTGCAAACATCCCTCGCTAATGGAATCTCAAAGTCTCACTTTTAAAAACTAAGTACCTCCCCCAACTAACTGATCGTGAGTAAAGACATCTCGAAAAGATAGCAGAGCTAATTGAGTTGCATATTTGCTTTGATGTAAGATCCTTAGTGGATCGCTAGTACAAGGACGAGGTCAGGACCTCAGATGACCAATACATAATGAATGGCCCTGGGGGTAAATCCTTTACCTTTAATATTTGGGTTTCCAATATAAGGTATGACCTCTTCTCTATCTTATCTTGTAGATATGGCTGGAGTCATCGAGAAGATGAAATCTCTTAAATAAAGAAATGTTGCCCCCAAGTCAAAGAACGGCTCCTCCAAATCCTCTTACTCTAAAGGAGGTACCGCATCCCAAAAGGAGCATCATCCTGCTAGGTCTACTCTGCCCCCCACTTAACCCCCAGTTCCCCCTAGTAAAGGTAATATGGTCATACATAGGAACAAATGAGATAACAAGGGACCCTCCTCAAGTCGAGAATCCACTCACATAGCCAGCGATGCAAAGACCATCGCTGAGGTGATACAGAGGGTTTGCGGGGATGACACCTCCTTGAGCGACCCCGAGCTCTGCTACAACATTATGAAGTTGATGCGGCTGCAAAACGACTTCGAGAGATATGAGAAGATGACCCACAGGGAGCATCTTTTGCTCACGCTCCAATGATCCTTTGGGATAAGATCATATGCGTTTTCTATTTTCCAGGTATTTTAAGTATGGTACTGATCATTACCTTTCTGCTGGAAGCCGACCTTGCCTTTACTGAGGCCATAATCACTAACTACGAGCTTAGGGCCCTTGATGGTGCTAAGGCGGCTGCTGAGAAAGAGAAAGATGTCACTTATCACCAAGCTGAGGAGAAAGACGAGCAGGTTGCTTCTCTAGGGGAGCAACTTAGAAGAATGCATGAGAAGAGAGATGATGCCCTCCTTAAAAAAAATTAAAATGGAGGATGAGCTATGTCAAAGTGAGGGCGAGGTCCAAGATCATACTAAGGAGCTGTGGGAAAGCTAAGCAGGAGGTTGAAAAAATCACGGATAAGGTTACTATCTGTATGATAGCCTTTCGTCAACAAATAGTAGACGTGGCTGTTTCCAAATTTGGGGATGAGGTCCGATCTCTAAGCACCTTGACCCCTGACGTGTCCATCTTTAACCTGGAAGCTCCTACTGATGAGGGCGATGAAGCCAGCGATGGGGAAGTTTCTCTAATTTAGTTATCTGAAGATGGTTCCCATGTTGATCCTCCTGCCCCCATTGAGGATGTGGCCTAAGTTGACCAGGCCTCAGTTTATGTTACTGAGGTGGAGGCCACATTGGATGCTCCCGTTGATGTTCAAGCCATCCCTTGAAGTTCTCCTTTGCTTCTTTTTTTTAGGCTACCCAAGGGGTCCCGTCCTTTGGTCTTCTAGCTATATATACCTAAGGGGTTTATCCCTTAGGTTTATGAATTTTTGAAGAATACCCAGGGAGTCTGTCCCTGGGGTTATCTTGAGATATTAATATAGATATTTTTCTCATCTTTGTTTCTTCCAATATGTTTTAGTATATAGACTTTTGGGGCTTGTCCCTTTCGGGAGCCTAGAGTATATGAATTCTGCCCTTTGCCTTATTAGGTCTTTTATTGATTTAGTTTTAGAATGACAGGTGTTATCTTATGATAACTCGTACCAAGTTCAATTAGCTACCCTGTGGGTCGTCTTATGATGATTTGAGTGGTTCTTGACACAACCATCTTAAGATCACCCAATCTGTTGGGCCATTCTTCTGATGTTAGCAACATTTTATTGCTATCTATAAATCATTTATATGTTTATGTGATGGTCGATGGACCTTTTTCATGATGCATAGGATGATCTTTAGATCATTTAAACATTTATGAGACGGTCTTTGGACCATGCTTATGACGTGTGAGGCGATCTTTGTATCATTTAAATATGTATGAGATGCTCCTTAGACTAAGCTAATGGCGCTTGGGACGATCTTTGGATCGTTTAAATAACAACTAGCCATCTAAGAAAAACTTTATTTTATTCATGATGCCAGGGTCAGTAGGCATACCCAAACATCCTAACTAGGTTGGCACCCCCTTAGTGCCCTCATCATTTACCTGGACTTATTATTGAAAAGTAAATACATCAACTTTTAAAGGAATAATAAAAAATAGTGAAAATTAAACAAACTAAGGGTAGAATAACTTCATATGCTTTGCATTTCACGCATAGGGGAGGGCCTTGCCTTCAACATCCTCCAGGCGGTATGATCTGAGCCCTAGCACCTTAGTGACTTTAAAGGGGCCTTCCCAGTTAGGCTACAGCTACATTTCCCTTTGTCAGCTCCACTTTTTTCAGAATAAGATAGCCCTCCTTAAATGACTTGAATTTAACCTTTTTGTCATGGTACCTGACTATTTTCTGTCTATAAGCTGCAACCCTAGGTCTCTCGGTTCCTTGACCAAGTCTAGGTCGATTATTCTTTCTGTATCTTGATCAACATCTTCAGCGAACTTAACCCTGAATGATGGTTGGCCTATCTCGACAGGTAATGCTGCCTTTTTCCTATAGGTTAATGAGAATGGGATTTCTCCTGTAAGGGTTATGGCTGTCATCCTGAAGCTCCATAAGAGGCTCTGAAGCTCATCCACCCCATTCCCTTTTTTTTATCATCAAGTCTTTTTTTTCAAGCCTTGCAGAATAGTTTGATTCGTGACCTCTGTCTGCCTATTGGTTTAGAGATGAGCCACTGATGAAAATGAGGTATATCCCTAACCCCTTACAAAATGACTTGAAGTGCTTCGAGTCGAACTGCTTCCCATTGTCTATGATAATGACCCTCGGTATCCCATACCTCATCACTATGCTCTTCCATACAAATTCAGTGACCCTATTCAGGGTAATAGTGGATACAGGCTCGACCTCAGGCCACTTGGAGAAATGTTCAATTTCTATAATGAGAAAATTGTTATGCTTTATGGATTGATGTAACGGCCACAGGATGTCTATACCCCATTGATAAAAGGGCCAAGTCGCCCCTACAGGGGATAGGATTATTGCTGGAGTTCTCTGCACGTTTGCATGCTCGTGGCACTTCTTACAACTCTG
The DNA here is from genome assembly GCA_948294925.1 of Codiaeum variegatum. Classification (NCBI taxonomy): domain Eukaryota; kingdom Viridiplantae; phylum Streptophyta; class Magnoliopsida; order Malpighiales; family Euphorbiaceae; genus Codiaeum; species Codiaeum variegatum. The sequence continues at coordinate 6,671 of CAOJBK012321714.1, forward strand.
AACTAATCTCTCAGCATCTGCCTTAATAGTGGGCCAATAATACCTCTAAAGAAGGACCCTCTTTCTCAAGGTGGCGATTGCTTTGTGGGCTCTGAATATTCCTTCATGCAGCTCGTTCAACACATACTCACCCTCTTCTTTGCTTATACATCAAGTCCATGGATGAGTCCTCGACCGTCTATATAGGTCGCTCGAATACCAATTGCATTCTTTGGAACTTTGCACGACCCATTGTGCTTCATTCTTATCCTCTGGGAGGTTCCCTTCTGATAGCCATCTCACCAACAGGTCCATCCAGCTGCCTTACCACTGTGTCAAGCACACTAACTCTAATGCCATGGAGGGGCTTTCTGTATGACTAAAATGATGTTTTTCAAGTCTTCCATTCTCCCCACGGCATCCTCCTTAGCTATACCATCAGCCTCTTTGGTTTGGTCCCAAGAAACTTGGACAATTTTCCACCCCTCCTTCTGTAATTGCCTTACCATTTCCACATATGGGGCAAGATCTTCTGTTCTCACTTTAAAGCTCCCTTGAACCTTATTCACTGATAGTTGTGAGTCATTGTATATGGTAATGTGTTTAACCCCCATTTCCTTGGAAAGCTTCATGCAGTTAATCAGGGCCTCGTACTTTGCCTTATTATTGGAATTAACAAACTCAAGTCTCATAACATATCTAATGATGACCTTATGGGGAACTTTAATCACTGTACCGACCCCAAAACCCACATCACATTCAGCACCATACACCCACATTTCCTACAACTCATGCGGGGCTACCCCCTCTTCCTCAGAGGGGGTAAGCTCGGCTTCAAAATCTGCCAATGCCTGTGCTTTCAGTGCCTTTTTGGGCTTGTAGGTCACCCTTAGAGAACCTCTCTTCACAGGTTATTCTGCCACTCTGCCTGATGTTTCTAGCTTCTGTAGGGGGAGGTCCATTCTAACTACTACCGTGTGTGCCTCAAAATAGTGCCTAAGCTTCTGAGTGACCATGTATAATGCCAAGGCATGTTTCTCCTACCTGGGGTACCTCAGCTCAGCATCATACAGTACCTTGCTCACGTAGTCTATAGGGAACTACTTCCCTGCATCTTCTCTTACTAGTATCATTGCAATTGCATCCTCTGTTGTAGACAGATAAAGGTAGAGGTCCTCTCCAAGGGTGGGTCTACTCAGCAAAGGTGCAGAAGTCAGGAATTGTTTAAGGCTATCGAAGGACTGCTAACATTCCTCTGTCCACTAAAACTGCTTGAGGATTTTTCAAAGCCTTAAAAAAAGGCTAAAACCTTCTACCCGAGTAAGAGATGAACCTCCCCAAAGCTGTTGTCCTCCCATTCAGCCTTCGAATTTCTTTCACGTTTTGGGGTGGCTTCATTTACATAGTTGCTTTTATCTTCTCAGGATTAGCTTCAACACGCCTTAGCGATACCATGTACCCCAAGAACTTTCCAGCAAGCACCCTAAACATGCATTTTTCGGGGTTTAAACTTAGGTTGTACCTCTACAATATCATCAAGATTGCCTGCAAGTCACCAAGATGACCCTCTACTTTCTTACTCTTGACAATCATATCATCTACATATACTTCAATAGTTTTACCTATCTCTTCCTTAAACATGGCATTCATCATTCTCTGATAAGTTGCTCCTATATTCTTCATCCTAAAGGGCATTCTTTTGTAGCAATAGGTTCCCAAGTCTATGACAAAATAGATCTTCTCCTCATCCTGAGGGTGCGTACGTATTTGGCGGTACCCCGATCTAGCATCTAAAAATGTATACTGCTCATGCCCTGCTATCGAGTCCACTAGCTGGTCCATGCTTGGCAAAGGGTATGGGTCCTTCGGATATGCCTTATTCAAATATGAGAAATCTACACACATACGGTATAAGTCATTGGGCTTCTTTACCAACACCACATTGGCCAACCATTCAGGGTAGTGCACATCTCGAATGACCTATGCTTTTAACAATTTGTCCACCTCCTCAACTATGGATGCCTATTTTTCTGGTGAATGCTTTCTCTTCCTCTGAACAATGGGCTTGATGGAACTATCGATGTTGATTCCATGCTATATTACCCTTGGATCCACCCCAAACAAGTCGTCTAACTTCACAAAAATGCCTTAGGGTTTCTCTGCAAGGTACTAACCACTAGCTGCTTCACCTGCTCACACATCTCTCCTCTTACTTGGATTTCCCCTTGTGGCAAATGCACCTTCAGTATCTCTCCATTTGGCTTCAGAAATTTTGACCCTGCGAGGTTCTCTATATCCATATGAGCAACCTAGAAGACCCCTTTTAGGGCACTGAAATATGTCTGTCTTGCAGTTTCTTAACATCCCCTTGTAATTGGCACTCATCTAATGGTGGGGATTTTCAATGTGAGATGATACATGCTAGGTATGGCTCTTGTGGTGTATAGGTAGGGTCATCCTAGCAAGATATTATATGGGAAAGTAATGCCTGCCACCATGAACTCTACATTTGCCTCCCTTGTTATGTCATCATCTCCTAACTCCACATTCAGATGGATTGACCCCTCCAATTGCACTTGGAAATTACCAATCCCTACTAGAGGGGTAGCCACAGGTTTTAGGTCCTTCTCCCTAAGGCTCATTTTTTTTTGAAACACTCCATAGTTATCATGTTAGCTGAGCTACCACCATCTATCATTACCCTCTTGATTCTGAAGTTATTGATGTACCCCTCTATTACTAGAGCATCATAATGAGAATGGACTACAATATTGCCATCTTCAGGGCCAAACGTTATTAAACAAAGGGCTCATGATGTGCAGGTATTGAGGTTGAGGTTCCCTCTTCTGCGATATGGCACACAAGTCTCTTATTTCCCCCTAAACCCTAAACCCTACCACCTGTCGATCCCCATTCCGACGATGATCCTCTCCTTTGCCCCTGTCCCCTTGTCTATCATCCAATCGTTGCTCCTTTCGTCCATGGTCTTGAGGCTGACCACCTCAGGTGTGTCTTAAAATTCCTGGCACCCCCGTTTGTTTCAGCCTTTCAATTTCATCCTTTAAGTGTTTGCATTCTGCTATATCGTGCGCCTTATCTTGATGGAATTCACAAATCATGTTCGAGTCCCTCTTTGCTCTAGAGGAGTCACTCATCTTTAGGGGCTACTTGACATCTTATCCACTTTTCTTCATCCACACTAAGACATCTCGTCTGGAGGAGACGAGGGGAGTGTATGAAATTTGTCGATCAGACCCAAACCGTCAGCTCTTCTCCTGCCTCTTGGATCCACTACTACTCTCACTATCCTCTGTTCTTTCCTCTACCCTGTCTGACACCGAGGTGGAGGGTACTTGTACCCTAGCAACCAAGCTCTTGAGCCTGTCTTCAATCCTTATCTGGCCTTCCGCTAAGGCCATAACACAGGTCCAATTAGTAGGCTGGAAAACGAAGAGCTTCTTTTGTAACGGCTCATTAGTAGTTCCATTTAGGATAGACAAATATGTTGTGTCGAACTGGAAAATTGATACATCCCCTACCTCCTGGTTAAATCTCTCCAAGTACTATCTCAGGGTCTCCTTAAGTCTTTGCCGCACTGTTAATAGGTCAATTGAGTGCTTCGGTTTTCCCCTTAATGGCATAAACCGGGTCTGGAAGAGATTCAATAATTGTTTAAAGGAAGATATAGACTTTGTAAGCAGCTTATTATACCATTCAGATGCTACACCAGTTAGGGTCATCGGGAAGAGGCGGCACATTGGTAATTTAGGTCACGAACTTTCTAATTTTGACAAATTGGATCATGAAATCATAATCCATACACCGGTGCTGACGTGGACAAACCAGCCAAAATAAAATATTATTATTTTTTCCAGCTGCCAAGTCAACAAATTCAATTTTTTAAAAAAAAATTATAATTTATTTTAAATTTTTTATAATAATTATTTTTTTTGTGCAAACCAATTCCTTTTTTTTTATTCCTTTTTTTTTAATTAACGAGAACAAACATATTCATAGATAAAAAAAAATGATCCACATGTTCATCACAGGAAACGCCATAACTAACAGAAGCAAATTCTAACCAAACTTAACCTAAAGCAATTATCATCATATTAGCAAAAAAAAAAAATATTATCGTATTCTTGAGATCAAAAAACACAAACCCAAACAAAGCCTAAACAATTTAATTCATCCCATTCCCATCAGAGGTACCACCATCCCTAGAGTAACGAGATCGACAGTCACCATATCCATGGTCATGTCTATCACCATAACTGCCACCACCATCGTCGCGACTGTAATCACCTCCATAATTTTCGACCAAAACAAAGGAAAACGGAAAAAATTAAAGAATCAAAGTTGATGCGTGCTAGTTCTGGTCATTCTGGGTTGTAACTGTTCTGGTCGAACGAGATGGAACCTGCACAGAAAGAGACTAGTCAGGGGTGCCGACGTTGTGTTTAGTGATAACCCTCCGACGCTCATGTCAATAAAAGGTTGGAACACGAGTGGAACAATGTGTAGTTGAGAGTTTTAGATGATAGGTTTTTCATTACCTTGTTCAGGTTGTTGATGTCTGTATTTATAGGGTGAAAAACCCTGTTGAAGGGGACACGTGTCGGCTATGGGTTCTTTGACAGTGTACCTCTTAGTGGGGCCTGTGACACCTGTCTGCTATCAAATCCCGAACCCGAGGGTCGCTAGTGGATAAAGCTTGTGATGAGCTTCGGGTTCGGTGAGAACTAGGCGCTACAAGGTTCGGTCTGGGTCCAATCATGTTATTGGGGTCGAACCAGGCCAAGGCTGAGTATCAATTGTCCCCTTGAAGTGTAGCACTTGAAGGCTTTGCAGCTCAAAAAGTGCTGAGTAGGATGTTGTGGGCTTGCTGATGGATGCTCTGGGCTCGTTGATGGAGGCAAAGGCTCACTGAGGGAGGCCTAGGGCTCGCTGATGGAGGCTCAGGCTCGCTGAGGGAGGCTCGGGCAAGCTGATGGAGGCTTAGATTCGCTGATGGAGGCCTGGGGCTCGTTGATGGAGGCTTGGGGCTCACTGATGGAGGCTTGGGCTCGCTGATGGAGGCTGTAATTGGACTAAGGGGACGTTATATTGTCCCGTGTTTTGGCCTTTCATCTGATTGCAATTAACTTCTACCTTTCCATAGGGCACCTCTGTTGGAAAAGATGAGCATTTAACTTCTGCTTTTCCCTAGGCTCTTAAATGCCTGCATTGTTGCCTATAAAAAGGCCATTGGCGGTGCTTCTTCTCCAACTTTGTTCTGTGTCTTCATATATGTTGCTTTGTAGAATTTCATACTATCCTTTTGCTTTATGCTCTTTATAATTCCTGCTTATCAACAAGATCATCAGTCAACACATGAAGGATGGTATTCCCATAACACTCAAGTTCGGTGCTTTTCAAGAGAACATGGACGCAATGGCTAACGGTGTCCATGTGGAGGGTCTTTTGCCATTCAAGCTGGGTTCGCCGTGCCCTCCTATGGGGGGTGCTAGGCCAGTAGATTTGGCCTCTTTTCGGATCATGGTGTCATTCTTTCGGATCATGGTGCCATTCTTCCGGATTATGAACTTCAAGGGCTCGTGACCAAACTTGCCCTTGAGTTTTATGAACTTCAAGAGTTCGTGACCGAATTTTCCCTTGAGTTTGAAGCGCATAGCTCTTGTATTTTTTGCTTTTGTAAAGTCTTTGTAATTACAGATGTTGTATTCTTGCCTTTTTTATTTCTCTTATATTTGTAGTTTGTACGCCTGTAAGGACTTGTAAGTCGTTTTTCTTTCAATAAAATGGACTTCTTTTATTACTACTTTGCCTTATTGAACTTTTGCTTTGTCATCGTTATTTGTGTCGCCTCTTATTCCACTGGGTTTGGCGTGACTCTCCTTTTCTAGACTCTATTGGCAGGTCATTTGCCTCCTTGTGGTATTGTGTGGCCAAATTTCTGCTAATTGTATCAAAATATTGCAGATGTTTATTTAAAATAAGACTTATTCAAAAAGATATCTTAAAACAAATATTGGTGCCCCCTTTGGAGGGTCTTTCACTAGTCAAGCTGGGCTCTGGTGCTCCGAGCTTTAAGTGCTTTCCTTCTGCGACCTCTCTACACCGTGCCCCCCTTAGAGGGTCTTTAGCCAATCTAGGTGGGCCTCGTCGTACCCTCCTTGAAGGGTTTTTGGTCTGTCAAGGTTGGCTTAATGCCTCATCTTATAGAGTTCTCATTGCCGTCAAGTTGGGCTTAATGCCCCCCTTTAGAGGGTTTTTGGCCAGTCCAGCTGGGCTTCGCCATACCCCCTTTGGAGGGTCGTTGGCCAGTCAAGCTAAACTTAACTGCTCTGAGCTGCAACGTGCTATTTCGCGGTTTGCATCTTAAATGAGTCTTCTCTGTTAACTGCATCAAAACATTAGAGGAGTTTTTAAAAGAAGACTTATTTAAAAAGAAAATCTTGAAACAAAGATTGGTGTCCCCCCTTAAGTTCTTTGCCAGTTAATCTGGGCTAATGGCTCGATCAACTTTCAGTAAACCTTCACTATTTGTTGCGAGCTTTCCCATGCTTCTGGTCTGCAAGTCTCCTGCCTTGAGTGTTCTGCTTCAAACCCTTTGGTTGTAAGTATTCTTACAGTCTACAGTTGTTATCGAGGCTTGCTCTCTCAGCTTGCCCTTAGGTCTAGGTGGATCCTCCTATCTTTTTCTAAGGTTCGGACTTGTACTTCCATTGGTACCGTCGAGCCTTCCATACTTGTTTTAGGTGAATGTCTCCCACGGTAGGAGATTCACTGAACTGCTTGAATCTGCGAAGATCCTCTGAACCCTACACCGTCTGCTGTGTTTGCTTTTGCTTCGGCTTTGTAGGTGACACTGTGTTGGGTTCACTGGTGGATCGTGCTATCTTGGTTGGGGATTCTACCAACTCCATGCTCCCCTAGGACTCTCTCCAAACTTTCTAATTCCTACACCCGTTTGCTATTCCCTGGATGGCATCTCTATCATAGATCTAACTCCACCTCTTCCTTATGTGGGTCTGGCTGGTGGGTGTGATGAGGTAAGGGTAGTGATTAGGTTCTGCAAGGTAGCCACCAGATCTGGTGTTATAGGAAGTTGTGTAGGTTGTTAAGTTGGCGTTTGAGGAGCTTGGCATTTGAGGTTGTCCCATAAAACATTAAAGAGTTTGTAGGGAGGTAGCTAGATTAATCTAAGTCGTTGCTGGGATCTGATTTCTCACAGGGGTGTTAGCCGCTTAATCTGTGTTGGTGAGAGGACTATCCTCGCTGTCGCGGGTTTCACCGTGGTTGTGTTCCATCGCGAGTTTTGAATCTGTGATACAGGTTTTTTGAGAGCGTGTTTGGAGAAAACTGTCAATCGATTCTCACAGACGGTGCCAAATGATGCGTGCTGGTTCTGGTCACGCTGGGTTGTAAATGTTCTGGTCGAACGAGATGGAACCTGCACAGAAAGAGACTGGTCACGGGTGCCGGACGTTGTGTCCGACGATAACCCTCCGGTGCTTAAGTTAGTAAAAGATTGAAACACGAGTAGAACAGTGTGTAGTTGAGAGTTTTAGAGGATAGATTGTTTATTACTTTGTTCAAGTTGTTGATGTCTGTATTTATAAGGTGAAAAACTCTATTGAAAGGGACACGTGTCGGATCTGGATACTTTGACAGTATATCTCTTAGTGGTACTTGTGACACATGTCTGCTGTCAAATCCTGAACCCGATGATCGCTAGTGGACAAAGCTTGTGATGAACTTCGGATTCGGTGAGAACTAGGCGCTACAAAGTTCGGTCCGGGTACATTCATGTTGTTGGTATCGAACCACGCCAAAGCTGAATAGTATCAAAAGTCAAACCTGAAAATCCATTTTTACAGTCACAGACCAAAACCCATCGCCACCTTCCGTTTTGAATCTCCAAAGCTCCGGTGAGTCCAGCCCCACCTTCCGTTTACCGTCGAATCCATACCTCCATCCTTGGAAAGCAGGAGAGTTTTGATCTGGGCTTGTGGATGGGAAAACGAGACGATTGTTGAAGGAGGTATTCAGTCTGAGGTTGTGGTGGTCTTGCCAGTGACGGTGATTTTAGCTTCTATCATTTATTTTGCTTGAGTCTTGGTTTGAAAGTGATTGAGATTGGATGTTATTTGTGTCATGGTTTGGATTTAATTGAAATCAAGAAGAAATGAAATGGTTATTTGATTTGATCTTGGTAGCATCTTTTATTGTTTGTAGAGTTATAATGAATGAGAAATTGCAGAACTTTGAAAAAAAAAATTAGAATGTGCAGAGAACAATAATGGACAATGATACGGGTCAGTATAAAATGGGCCTAAATAAGTAAAGGCCCAAGAAATACTTGAGCCCAGGACGGTAGGAAACAACTCTAAAAGCACAGAAGGTTTTGACCACTTGCTGAGAGAGTTGGCTGTATTCGAAGGCTGTCCTCGAAGGACATACCTGAAGGACATCCTCGAAGGCCTCCCTCGAAGGCCATCCTCGAAGGATGTCCTCGAAGGGTGTCTTCGACGGAGACCCTTCAGATCACTTATCTCTGGACGTTATGCATTTATGGATCATTCATTCCAAGGACGTTACAAGCT
>CAOJBK012321724.1:0-10273 GCA_948294925.1 Codiaeum variegatum
AAACTTGAGTTCTTCATTTTAAATTCTTTCATCTCAACATATTCTTTAAAGCTTCATTGTTATTGATCCATTGTAGGATATGTTGTAATAAACATTTTGTTTTTTTTTTGTATTTTCTTAAACAAGCTGGTTGTACAGGTCCTTTAGGCACCTAATTAAGCCTGTGTTGTATTAGGGGTGTCATAGCCACCCAATTGAAAGTGTATGAGGTCCATCTATTCATGGGAATAGGTGAGAGATTTTCAAAAGCCTTAGAAAAATTTTGAGGGACTGGAGAAAAGGTATGTTTCTCCTGGGTTAGGTCCCTAATCAGTTAGGACTGTAAGGCTTTGCTCTAGCCAATTGAAAAGAGCTCACTAGTGGAACTCTCAGAACTGTTGGTTCTTAAGGACTGGATGTAGGCCTGTGTGCTGAACTAGTATAAATCCTTGTGTTATATCTATTTTCAATTACTTACATTGCATTAGGTCCTTAATTGTGTGCACTGAAAGTAAGACAAGTATATTTTGCTAAGTTTATTTTTACTAATCTTCTGGTTCTTACTTTATATCTCATTTTCTCTTTAATTGGTAATTTCTTATGTTAAGGAAATATATTAGGCTCTTATACATAAGCACTGGCCTACTGCTGTAAGTATCTTCAGGGTGCTAATCAAGCACAGTAAGATATTTGTGCAGTGGCTTCAGTCCTTAGCTGAATATTCTTTGTAAAAATTTATTATCTGATCAGCTTTATCACCTAACTTTAATTAGTGACCTAAAATGAGAAAAAGGTGAAAAATTCCAATTCACCCCCCCTCTTGGTCGCCTGAACATACTTTCACCCTGGTCACAGTGATATGATCAACTAATAAGACTATGATTAGTTATGATGGCCCCTACATAAGAGAGCACCAAAAATCGCTAGAATGATTGGCTAAAAGTGCATTGATATTGATGATGAATATGATTCTTTATCAACTATTAATTCTGCTTTTCAATATTTAAAGAATTACGAAATATGTATAGAGATCAATAGGTAATGATAATAATGAGTTAACTGACACTGGGAAATGCTAAAATTAATATGATATATGGAAAGATAAATATGATGGTGAAAATAACAAAATTGGGGAGAAGTAAACCCTTTGATTTACTGAAAAAACCAAACAAGGTATTTGAATAAAAGAGACTGATCTCACTAATATGGCAATGATGGAAATCCAAATAAATACTGAGAACATAAATGTTGACGAAAATTTCAACTACTTGACACATAAATTTTACTTATGAGTATATCACAACTCAAGGTGAATTCCTGAAAAATAAATTATGAAGTTCATGAGACACACAATTACAAGAGAAATCTAGAGAAGAAATATTATCACAGATGATACTCAATTCTAAAGATTCTAATAGAATACTAGTAAAAGATTTGCATAATAAAGTAAACAACCTCTATTATCATAAAGAAATAATAGAACTAAATCATATCATAAAAATTTTATCTGAGTAAAACATCTTACACACAATCATTATCCATGAAATTCCTCTTATGTGTGTTTCTATTTCATTCCGGAAAGTAAAAGCTCAAAAATAGAATTGGAAAACAAAACTCTTAATTTATTTCATATTCTTAGAAATTTTCCAATTTCTTTCATATGCCTCATCAAGTACTACCTACTAACCTTTCTTTGTATTTCTTTCTTTTGTTCATGCATTTTACTTCTAAGTATGGAAAACTATGGTTAAATTATTTATTATATGCTCCTAGCCTATTGATATGAGAAAATATGGTAAGAAACTGTGATGCATAAATCTAATGACCCTCTGGAATTGATGCCACTGTGAGAAATCATGTGATTGGAAATGATGGATCACTAGATGGACAACATGATTTGTAAGAAAAGGTATTTATGGGTTTCATAGTCATGCACCAATCCCAAGCCCTAGGACCATTACATCTCTCGAAAATGGAATGTGCAAAAGGTGGTATCAAAGTATTAGGTTATAGAAAGGTTATTTTTAGGAAAAGACAAAAAGAGCATAGGATTAGAAATACGTAAAGTAGAGAAAAGAAAGGAAATATGAATAAGAATTATAATGTAAGAGCATGCAAATTAAAAATACAAATCAATATAAAATTTGAATCATAAACTACTTTATGAATGAACATAAATAAAGCATCAAAATAAATCAAGAACATATGATAATAGAAAGTGAAATGGATGAGTAATAACAGAGAATTCCATGCACCCTATGACATAGGTGAAAAAGGTTGACGTGAATGAACAAAACAAATCAGTAGATACGAAAGAGAATATAACCAAAATAAGTAGAAATTGAAAAGGGAAATAGACCTAAAGTTCCATTGGTAAAATATTACAAAATATAGAAAGGCAAAATTTCAAATAAATGAAATTAAAATTATTGAAAAAAAAAGAGAAATCACCAATATAAGTAAATTACAAATTGATAAAGTGCAAAACAAATGAGGAAAAAAATGGACACATGTATGTATACATACATATTGAAGATCTACGATGTGAATATGAAATGTTCTATGTACCAATAATACATGAAGGCATAAACTTGAAACTATGTATATTAAAATATGAAAGAATGTGTGAACTTGAACTATGTACATGCATAAATAAATAAATAAGTCATATCAGATTAAGAATAAAATATGAGCATAATAAGAAAATAGATGACATGTGTGTGTTGTAGAATTCTTTAGATGTATATATAGATATTGAGAGTGCACACTATGGGGACTTATTTGACTACACAATCAAAGGAAACTACCACCACCAAGCATCATACTTATACCTGATGATGGTGACTAGCTCAAGCATGGTCCGTCACCCACTCAAGCTGCTTCCCTAAAGAGCATCCCAATTTAGATGCTCAATATTTTTAAAGGGATTATAGGACTTGATCTACGAGAGCCAACTTAGCTACAAATGTTAAGAGACTTAGTCGAGAGGCTGGAATGGAATAGAGATATGTTAACCATGCACTTAGATATTGTATCTACTTACTGTGAGTATGCAACTTAGTAGTATGATCTCCTAGAGCGAGACTACCTTAGACTGTATTGACAAAGCAAGAGTTGGTATAGATGTCATTGGGCTACAATTGGAGTGGATTAGAGAAAGTACAAAATCCTACCTTATCGTCTCTGTAGGTGATCATCCCCCTACTAGCTGTCCATTTCACCATCGGTATAGGTATATTACTATGGTCTAAATAGTTATTGCACATTAGTGACCCATCCCTGGTACATGTCGAGTCATTAATCGTGAGTTTATTGCAGTTCCACCTTTAAGTTATAACTCATATAGAATTTCTAGGACCCATTGTTATAGAGAGAGTTGCTAAAGATGTCCTGTGAGTTGTTGAGATGAATACACACTAATGTTGTTGGGCAGTTTGATATAGATTTTGATGGTACAAAGATTGATGAGGATTATTAGTTAGATGACCCAGAGGTAGGTATGCATCCTTAGGAGGATGGGGTGATTTCAATGAATGACAATTGATCGAGGAGATATAGACTTTTGGACTAATTCACCCTCTCATTCTTTTTATTTATATATATATATATATATTGAGAGAGGCCTAATCTTTATATGTGTATGCACATGACCATTATTACCTATTACATCTGTACTTTTGTGAGTTACGGACATTGCTTGAGCTGATGAGCTAGAAGATATAAGACAACATCACATGTTTCTATTTGGTTATATTTGTGTATGTATGTGTCTGTGTGTGTATGCGTGTGGGTGGGTGGGTGGGTGTGTGTTCTATTATGTCATAGATTGTGATGATATTTGTGTATGTATATACATACATTAAGATTAAATATAAACATAATATTGTGCTAACCTTAGGAACACTAATCATTAGAAGAAATTGTGTCTCTCTTCTTACAAAGAGTAGGGACGCAAAGTCAAAATGGAGGATGAATTTCCTAAATGAGGGATCTATTATGACCAAAATGCTAAATCATCTAACTTGCCAGTCAATGGAAAAAATAGAGATAGATATGATAATATATATAAAAAGAAAATTAGAAATTTGACTAAAATAAGAAAATTTTGATGGAAGATTTATTTCAACCATCGGTTCAAGAACATATCAATACGAAGTTACGATCCAACCAAACTAGCTCTCGGAATGAGCCTACGAACACCAGGACAATATTATGGTCGAAAAATTTTCCTTTATAGGGAAATTTAGTATCCTTTATAAATTCATCAACTATGAAGACCATATTCAATAAATAAATATTTAAGGTTCATCAAGCCTAATTTTATGAAATTTAACTTGAAAATGAATAAATTTGAATTTATTAAATTATGATATGTAGTAAATGAATTAAAAATTTATAATTTTACTTAATGGCTAAATCAATAATGCTATTTTTTATCTTCCACTTTTAAATTTAATTAATAAAATGAAAATAAATTTTGAATAAAAAGAAGATAAAGAAGGAAAATCAAGTTGATTAAACCTAAAATGGTGTTGTATACCATGAAGTGATTAAAACTAGGACTATGATGGCGCATATTTGTCGCTTGTCCAAGAGTTTATCTTGAGCTATAAGGTTGATTAGTAAAAAATTAAAGTGCTAAAATGTTATTAGGATTATAAACCTAAGACATAAGACAAGTTAGTGATTGTAGAGACAATTAGTGACATCCTAAGCCTAATTAAATAAGTCATTTTACCCATTTAGTTAATATAAAAAGATGACATGGTTAGAGGATTAATAATAAGTAAATGACACTCTAATTAGACTATAAAGGCCCTTGTTTTTTTCTAACACTAAATCATTTTTACATAAAGACTAAAAGCTATTTAGAGAAAGAAACAAAAACCTTGCTCTCCTTATTGTAACCCTCTTGGCCAAAGAATAACCATTTTATGCCCTCCATTTATTTTCAATCAAACTTAACCAATAAGAAATTAAACCTTAGATAAGATTATTTAAAGAAGAAATTTCAAAAAACAAAAATTAACCTTCCATATAAAGATATTACCATTTAAAGACTTGATCAATAACAACTAAAGTAAACTTTTTTAAATCTCTTCCAGTTTTTATTTTTGCTCATCACATCCTCCATCTCACTTAAAATATTCATTTAAAGGGAAAGAGGGGAGCTATTTTGAATTTTTGGAGAATTAAGCCACCATTTCTAAAAGGTAGTAAATGGGTAATGCTCATATTGCAATTTTGATGACATCCATGTAGTTTTATCTAATTTTTATAAAATTTTTCTATAATATTTTGAGCTGGTTATTGATTATCTAATGAACTAAAACCATAAAAAATTATCAAACTTGATTGGAATGGCAAAGTTAAAAACCTTGGTTGAACCCATAATTTTTGGACTTGTTGAGTTAGGTTTGGTTATTTTAAACCTTCAACAAAATTTTGAAAAGACTTTTTCTTGGCCTTAAAATATGAACTTAAAATGATCATAATGAAAAACTTGAGTGAGTTATGTAATTAGTGTAAGTAAAGTGACTCTAAATCAAAATATAATAAAAATAGAAAATTTAAGGACTTTAGGGATAATTTTATTATTTTACCAAAATGAAATTTAAAAAAAAAATTATTTTCAAAATAAGTTTCATGACAACTCTATATGTGTAGAGGTTTAAATGTTATATTGAATTAACATAGGTCAAATGGTCTTTTTTGCAATACAAATTGTGTGAAAATTGGTAAAATTAGTAACCTGACTAACTTGGGAAGAACCTAACCGAATTCTTGACCTTAAGTGAGAAGCAATTAGAATAACTCAGAACTTGACTCAATGGACCCTAAACACATGGCCGAAAAGCCATGCACAACTCAAACTACACTAACTAGAATTTTTACAAAAGAAAAGGATTATGGCAAACAATCTGAGCCTATAAGGAATGAATGGATATTAACAAATACTCATATATGTAAAAAGAAACCATATATTCTAAAATTAAGGTAAGCCAAGACCATTAACATAGGTTACAAGCTCAATCTTGCTAAAAGATATTGAACTTAATTCTTAGAAAAATTGAGTATTTTTTGTAAAGAAGAAAATGACTTGGAAACCTTGACAATCTCATGAATTGAATAAAAAAAATAGTTATTTGGGACCATTCCAAGGAATTATACTAATTTTTTTTAGACTAAACCATAGTTACACAAAATTTAGTCTAAAAAAAGTTTAGAATAATTTACTCATGACTCAAAGATTTAAAGCCTTTAAATCTTTGAGTCATGAGTAAATCACTGAACTCATAAGTCAATTAAACATAATAAATGAAATAAAATATTTCCAAGTAATGCACTTTAAACTCGAATGAAATGGATATCTATTAAATAAAGATACATTTGATAAGGGCTTGAGCTCGATTACTAAACAATGAAGATATGAATGCAAAGTTTGAAAATTTAGTATATATATGAATGAGTGGGAAAATTCTAGAGGAACAACCCTAGAACTCAAATTATGTTTGAATAACTAAATTCCAAATTTGGTGAAAAAGTGACGAGTATGCAGTTATATGAGGATGAATATTCTAGTATAAAATAATGAATATGAAAGAATAAAGTGATGAGCATGTATATTCATAACGTAAAACACTTCGAAGATTTGTATACTTCCCAGATTCTTGAATTTTTACAAATTTCTAAAATAATAGTCTTATTTATCATATTTCTTCTGAGACTTTGTACATGGTATGTATTGATTCAACAAGATTTTTATTCCTACAATTAAAAGTATTAAATAATAACTTCTAAATTATATTCTACTTCAAAATAGAAGGATTTTTGCAAAACTATCCAAAAATAGTATTTATGAAAAATTCAAAATAAATGATTTTATTTTTCTTTCCCTCAAGGGTTTTACTAAACAAATTAACCAAAACAATGGGTATTTTAAAGCTGATGATTTGCTATTCATCCATAATTTGCATAAATTCTTTAAAAAGAGATCTATGAGTCTTAATTCCTTTAGTTCTCTTTAATATAACTGAGTTTTTATTGATTCAACAAGAAATTATATTTCCGGGTATGATATTCCTTATTGTTGGTACCTTTCAAATTTCCAAGATTTAAAAGTTGAAATCTATATGAGTTACCATTATAAATTGACTTCATATATTAAAAGTACCCTAGCCCTCAAGACTAAAATTTCCATGACTATTTTCATCATCTTCATTAACAATATTTTATGTATATTACCTACAATATTGAATATGAAAATACGCATCCTAATATATTGATACGAATATCTCAAAAATTATTTACACGGCATGACTACTCTGTACAACCAATAATAAGGAAATGAGAATTGGGGCATCATTAAGAATATTTTATATAAAAGTATACATAACAAAGTGTTGAATGACAAGAAGTATTCCAACGAGAATAGTCTATGTAAGGTAATCTTTTTCGAAGAGGAATTTATGAAAGGGATTCTTGAAATCTCATTCTCAGTCTAATAATAAAAACCTGACTCTGATTTCATATATAGAGAATTAGTTATCAAAATAAGTAATTATTCATATATATATATATGAATTTATGCACTTGTTATACATGTGATTATGAGAATTTTAGATTTTTTGATGTATAAGAATGAGATGGGAAATTGAAAGCAGAATCATTGCTTGATGTATGTGTGAACCCTTATTTTTACACTAATAAATCCAGCCCATCAATATGAGTCCATAGGCCCAAAACAGACCCAAATAAAACCCAAAATGAACCTAAAAACTCTAAAAAACTAAACTGAGTCAGATCGAAATGGACAGCATGTAGCCCCCGTGCAAGCAGGGGGCCTCGCTTTCGTGCAGCAGGACTTGCATGTGCGCCGCTACTCCAGCGTGCGAGCAGTAGCCCTGGCATGCGAACAGTGCCCCCTGCGTGTGCGTTGGCTTATCCGCATGTGAGCGACCCCTCCTGCACGTGCACGACCCCTCCTGCACATGCGCGACCTTTTCTTAGAGGCCAAGACAATGTTTCCCTATAAATAGGACCTCTTGTCATTATTATGAACACATTTTTTTGGTCTGATACTTTGCCAGATTTCTCACATAGATACTTTACAACTTGAACCACTCACTCAAAATCCCTCCTAAACACTACAGACAGTTTTAGAATGAGTTTAATGAATGAATAAATGGGTATTACATACAATATTTGAATTATTGTCCATTTTAGAATGAGTTTCTACTATGCTTTTCTTTTATTTTTTGTTAGTCATATTCTTTCCTCATATTTTCTCATGCATCATTATTAGACTGCCATATTTGTTCATGTATGAAAATTTATTACCATGCATATATGAAATCATTTTCAACCAAATCCATATGATTCAAAGCAAAAATTATTAGAAAATTAATCTTTTTTTGAAATTGAATTTGTATCATCATGAGTCTTCGAATCTATCATTAAATTTGAGGCTTGTGTCTTTTCAAAATGGAAAAATCAATATTTTTATAGAGTTAAGAATCAAATGGTTTCTTAATCACAAAGAAAATGAAATATTTTTCTAAAGTATTAAGTGGCGACTCACAACAGACACTTACACCTTACGGGCCCATAAGGGTTTCGAAAATCGATGCCACACGCAATCCTTCCCTCAGTGGTTGGTCTACTCAAGCCAAAAGATCTAGGTGCATGCCACATTTGGAGGTTAGGGTTTCACAATATGTAACAACATTTTTGTGCACAATAATCTCAAGAAGGGGATCAAAACCATAGCCTGTCAAAGAGGGTTACATCTCCGTATCACCTAAAAAGGTACGACCTTGGGCACAATTATATAATTAATTGATATGACTATGATTTGTTGTGATAGCCTTCATAAGGAGAGTATGAACCCATTTTTTAGAACAGTGAATCCACCTCATCAATACGAGCCCATAGGTTCAAATCACGCTCAAATCGAAACTCGAACGGACCAAGAAAACCCGAAAAACCAAACCGAAATGGACCGGACCGAACCTCTGCCAATTTAATTTTCAGAACAATTTATACACCAAAAACACTACTAAAAATACTCCTAAACACCAAAATTTATCCGGAAACATCAACTTTTCAATAATTCGATCAAACAATAAGTCCACATTACAAGAGTCTTACTTCAGTCAGTCCTTCGACAATCCTCTCCGAACATAATGGAAACTCATTTTGGTTTCATCAAACCGACATAAATGCTAGTTCTTAAGTCCCAAAAGCCAAAGGTAAACTGAAACGATATAATATTTTAGGTTATGAATAAAATCTCTTAAATCTAGTTTATGCAAAATTCACATATTCAGATTCAATTCTTATTAATCAAAATCTTGAAATTGATTAATAGCCTCCTAGTTAATTCTTTTAAAATCTAAAATGAATTAGCTTTTGAACACACAAACAACCAACTCACTATTTTTAAGAATAACCTCACCCGAGAGAAGGGAGAACAATGTGGGGTTTGATTCCCATTCAAAGGGATACGCAAGCAAGCCATTCAAATCCTTTAAATCTAAAACCTTTTCCTTCCTTTTTTATTTTTATTTTTATTTATTTTATTTTCTTTTAGTTTGTGTTCACATTTTTTTGTATTATTTTATTATTTTTTTTGTTATTGTTATTCCTTTTCTGGTTCTGTAATTATTTGGGGAATGTGTACCTTTTCTATATATTTTTGGACTTGAGAAAGAATCCCCTGTGTTGCTTGCTATTTTTAATGTATTTTTTTTCACTTTATTTTTTCTTTTTATTAGTTTATTAGAGATGTGTGCCTTCCCTAAAATCCTATGGGGCTAGAGGAAGGACCCCTATTCACTTTCCTGCTTTTATCGCATTCTGCCTATAATTATCATTCATATTATTATTCCTGTCTGTGCGTCATTTTTGGCATGCTATAATTATTTATTCATCATAAAAGTATACCATGCATACAAGAAAACCACTTTTAAACCAAATTCATACAAATTGTTTTAAGCCAAAATTGTATAGAAAATGGAAAATCTATTTTCTAAAAATGTTTTTATCAATCTTGAATCCTCGAACCCACCTTTAGTTCGAGGCCTACTTTTCCAATAAAATTAAGTAAAATATTTGATCTTTTATAAATGGAGTTAAAAAGGTTTCTTAATCACTTTGAATTTTTTTTTTCTAAAAACTGAGTGGTGCCACACACTTGTACACATACACCCAACGGACTTAGAACGAGTTCATAAAAGTGAGAGCTGTCGAAACCATGACGCCATGTGCAATATGACCCCATGAGGTCGGTTTT
>CAOJBK012321841.1:0-11520 GCA_948294925.1 Codiaeum variegatum
ACAAAAACACAAAGTAAGGGCAAGTTAAGAAATTGAAAAGAGAAATGTGGAATTTCAAGATTGTTCATTTAAGAAAATGATCAAGTGAAAGTTACATTACTGGGTAAATCGCTTGGATCAAATTGGCATAGATCAATTTCATAAACTACATTATCAACTAAGGAATCTCGACCATTCATTTTATGATGAAGATAGTGTTTGATGATTTCTTCATTAGTTGGGTGGAATCTGAAACTCATATTACAAACCCTTTATTGAGGGAGATTTAATGGATTCATTATATGATCAAATGGCTGCTGAGAAAACATGTAAAATCAACATGTACATATACTTAGAAAATAAGAATGAGATTGGTTCTTATTCAATATGCGTATTGAAAATTCGTGAGAGAAGAAGGAAAAAGTGATGTTTCTATTTTTAGAGGGAAGAATAGGCATTGAGTTGACCGCATCAATCTTTTTATTGATTGATGCCACTGGTGTATGACTCAGACTAAATGGAGTTACTCTTCTTGGATTAAACTTATGAAATGGTCACTGTTGTCCGAAGTAGTTACTATAGAAAAGTTGAGAGAAAGTTTTCAAAAATTAACTGTGTAGCTTTTGATTAGTACGTTCAATCCTACTTGAATAGTATGTTATGAGATGTATTTATTCAAATTCCTAATTGGTGTTGAATCAAATGCAGGGTAGTATCACTAATTATTCACAAAAGCAGTAAAGCTTCAACAACTTCCATGGCAAGTTAGCTTAATTGAAATTGAACTTAACAAATTGGGACGAATTAAAGTTCCCATTATTCTGTATAAAAAAAAAGTAGCATCGAACCATTCAAAATTGAGCTCTCTTTTCATCCGTACAAACTAGTTTTAGTAAGGATTAAAGTTCCCAAAGGTTTCCATCAACAAATTTCGACAAAGAAAACATAAATTATTTTCATTGGCTTTTATTCAGTAATTCATACATTAATGAGAATTAAGAATCTATATCGCAGACATTAAAGCTGTATTGTAATGGTTGAGTCACCAGCCCCTCTCTCTCTTTAGACCTACACTATAAACTGTGATATCAGCGGATTTTGCTTCTGCCTTCGCAATTGCAAGCCTCTGCCCATTTTATTGACGGTGAAATTGCGGGTAAAATTGAAATTTTAAGATGAAATTAGGAGCTAGTAGTCAGTTGAAGTTAATTGTTGAAGGAGGATGACACGTGTCAAATCGTTACTGGATCATTTCTTTGATGCGTAATTGAAAGCAGTTGAGCTGTCAAAGCTAGGAGTATAGGTGTTCCACCCTGTATAAAAAACTCTATGCCTCCATTTCCCATTCTTACCTGAAATGCATTGCGAAATGGTAACTGATTGGGCCGTGGTCTACGAATAACGATACAACGTTATTAACCGCCATAGATAGGACAAAAACTCACTTAACTAAATATTTTCTTCAAATGAATTAGAAGAACATATTTTGGCGAGGGATTAGGCATTTGATTCCTTGGGAGACAACAATTTGAATGGCGAAAATCACAGCCAAAGCTTCAATAACCTCAATAAAGAACAAAGAGGGAAGAAGTTTGTTAGCCATAAATAGAATATTTTCATTTGAATCTCTGCAAATAATTCCCAAACCAACTCTCCTTTCACCAAAATAGTTGCATCGGTATTTATCTTGACAAAACCATTCGGTGGAAGCTTCCTTTGATGAGAAATGTTAGAAGTAGAAAGAGATACATTTTGCAATCCAAAACTTCTATATTCTCCAAACACTTTATTCACCATAAATAACATTTGCTCATGAGAAATGATTTTGATCTCAAAATACAATTGATTTCGAGACCATCAAATACCCTAAGCAAACATAAAGGAAAGGCAGATGAAATCAGAATTATTATATGAGAAAGTTACAACAGACTATTCACTAAAAGATAAGTGAGATGGAGGTTGAAGACGTAAAGAGCAAACTCTCCAAAGATGAAAAGCCTATGGAAAATCATTCAAAGTATGATTTTGAGTCTCATTCAACAAACCACATCTTTTACAAATCGGATCCACATAAATATTATGCAGTAAAAGATTTGAACATACCGGTAATAAAGATTTGCATGTCTTCTAAGCAAAGTGTAAAACCTTCGAAACCTTCAAAGGTACTAACTACCACCATAAAATAGTCAAATTAAAAGTTGATGGAATCTCGAAGGCATTTGGATTTGAAGAATACTGCTCAAAACGCATAGAAAAGCAAACATGGTATGCTGTCCAGACTAAATAGTTTCCATGATCAGTGAAGTGCCAAACTAGCACATCATTTGGGCGATAAAACTTAATGGAAGAGAAAGAATTTTCTCACTTTCGAAAGGTAGAAAAATGCTCTGAACCAGCTGCTGATTCCATTTTATTGATCTATTATTATAACAAATCAAATATAAAATAGTGGCATTAGAGGGAAGAATTTTGACTAGAGACCAAACTTTGAAACCATTTTGATTTGGAACCCAACTATCATCCCAAATTTTAACATGCTCTCCATTCCTAATCATCCAACAAGCACCTTTATCTACAACTTACTTAGCTTGTAAAATACTATGCTATGTATATATCTATTGATAGCCAAGAGATGCTTCATCAAAGTCACAATAAGTAATGTATTTTCTTTTTAGAATTTGAAAAAGAGGATGTGCAAAATCATGAAGAAGCCTTCAATGTTGCTTCCTAAGAATTTCCATGTTAAAGGCATGAAAATCTCAAAAGCCAATCCCCTCATCTTTCTTAGATCTACACAATTTATTCCAGCTACACCAATAAGTTTTATGTTCCTTATTTTTTTGCCCCCACCAAAATTTAGCAATCATGGATTGATGTTGCTAACATATCTCTAAAGGCAACAAGAAGTAACTCATAATGCAGGTTGGTATGGATTGTGCCACTGATTTGTAGAGGATTTCCTTCCCACCCTGTAAAAGTGTTCGTTCCTTCCAATTGTTCTACTTCTTTCCAACTCTATCAAGAATAGTTGAGAATATTTCCCTTTTTCTTTCATCCGACAATTGAAGGCAAGCCAAGGTATTTAGAAAAATTCTCCACTTTTCTAAAATGACCAACTTGCAAAATCTAGTTTTGTGTGTTTGCATTGACGTTTAGACTGCAATAAATTACTGATTTTTCCATGTTAATCTTTTGCCCATAAGCTACTTCATAGAGATGAAGAATTTTTGTAATATTTGTCATTTTAGAAATCATAGCCTTGCAAAAAAGTATGCCATCATCGGTAAAAAATAGATGTGAAACTAATGGTGTTCTTCTATAAATTCGAAGACCATTAATCTCTTTTCTCATTTTTGCTTTTCGAAGGATGGCTAATAATCTTTCTGCAATAAACAAAAATAAATAAGAAGATAGAGGGTCTCCTTGTCAAAGACCCATACTTGGAATGAAGTTAGAACATGGAGCCCCATTCAATAAAACTTAAAAAGATACAAAAGAAACACATCTTATAATAAGTGCCACCCACTTGGAGTTAAAACCCTGCTTAAACATTGTTTTCTTCAAGAAATACCATTCTACTCTATCATAAGCCTTGACCATGTCGAGTTTTAAAGTAAAATACCTATGTTTTATTTTTGTTTTATGTTTTAAAAAATGAATCATTCGAAAGTTGTAAGGGAATTATCAGTAATTAATCGACTAGGAATGAAAGCAGATTGAGTAATGTGAATAATTTTTGGAAGTAAAGATTTTAGTCTATTAGCTATGTATTTTGTTACTAATTTGAAAATAACTTTACATAAGCTAATATGACAGAAATCTTTAGGTGTTTCAGGATTTTGAATTTTGGGAATTAACACAACAAAAGTTAAATTCAAATATGAAGGAACAATTTTGTTAAATAAAATATCTAAAACATCTTTTTATTACATTAGTTCCAACAATATTCCAAAATTTAAGAAAAAATAAAGCGGACATACCATATGGACTGGGTGCTTTGGTTAGGTGCATCCCTTTAAGAGCTGCAATAATCTCTTCTTGATGGAAAGGTTCAAGGAGGAAGATGTGACAAGTCATATTCATACCGCTGATGTTTTTAATGTCAAGCATTTATATCCTTACACTGGTGATTCTTCAGACGATGACAATTCGAGGTCGAATTCTTTTCAACCTGGAGGGAATGATGCAGAATTAGAAGCAAAATTGAAGTTCATGGAGAAATTGGACCGTAAGTCTGGGCGTTAGGCCCATTTCAGCGACAAGGCCTAAATTGCGGCCAAATTCGATCGTTTAGGCCCTCAAATTGGCATTTTTTTAGTTTTTTTATTATTTTAAATTTTAAATTTTAATTCTTTCTGTTTAGGGTTTCCTGTTTTACTATAAATAAGTCACATAGACTTGTGAACAACGATTTTTAAGTTTTTGAGTTTTAATAACATTATTCCCGAGAGTAGTTCTCTGGGTTCCATAAAATTCCTGGGCATTCTTAGACTCAACAGGTTTTTTATTTATCATTTATTCATTTTTGAATTATTTGCTGCATCAGAAGGCTATGCAGAAACTTTATGGTCCATCGCATCAAGAACATCATCTACTTTTGAATAGCCTTCTAATGCATATAAATTTTGGAAATAATCAGTGAAGACTTTACCTATTTGTCTTCACCAACTATCCAAGAACCATTTTCTGCCTTTATCTTATTGATGTTATTCCTTCGCTACCTTCCACTAGCTTTATGGTGAAAAAAAGATGCATTTTTTATCTCCTTCTTTAAACCATGAATATCGTGAACTTTGAGCCTACACCATCTCCTCTTTGTATAAAAGTTTTGATATTTGTGATTCTAGCAACTGCTATTCGGTAATAATACTTTCAGATTGGGGTAGTTTGTGAAGATACCAAGTCTTTTTTGGAGAGATTTTAACTCTTTGTTAACATTACCAAATTAACATGTTTCCCATTTCTTAAGAGCTTGAGAACATAAATGAATTATTTCTCTAATAGATATATAAGATTGAAGATAATTAGAATAAAACCAAGATTCTCAACTATCTCCTTACATTGATCATCACGTAGCCACATAGATCCATATCGAAATGGTTGAATTTTCTTTCTTCTACTGGAATTCTAATTACAACGATCCCATAGAATATGAATTGGACAATGATCAGAGCCATGTCTTAGTAAGTGATTAACTGAGTATGAAGGGAACATCCCAACCTATGATTCAGTGGTTATCGCTCTATCCAAACTTGTTATTGGATATTCCAATTACTATTACGACCATTGTTCCATGTGAATTTATATCCAAAATATCCCAAATCATGCAAGCTACACTTATTCAAAGCATCTTTAAAATTCATTAGTTTTGAATGAAATTTCTCTCTTCTGCCCTTTTTCCCATAATTAAATAAGATTTCATTGTAACCGTCGACCATAATCCATGGTAAATCACAAGTTGAGTTGAGTGAAGAGAGTAACTAATAGGTTATTTCCTTATTAGCATCCTCAGGCTAGCCATATAATCTTGTCAAATGCCATTATGGATTCCTAGTAGATTGATCAACTTTTGGTTTTCTTTTTACTTTTCGAAAAATAACGAAAAGGGACTATTTGTTGTTCATTGACCATCTAATGATTCCCTCTCTTTCCTCTATTCATTTTTTTATGATGTATCAAATTTCAATAAAAATCAAGACATTAACATCACTTTTGTCACTAAATTGCTCTTATATTTATGTCAAGTTTTGTTCTTATCCTTTATGATAAGTTTTTATTAATTTAATTTGTTTTATATCACTAATCTTAAATTCTCTTTATACTATTCCCAATTCTAAATGGTTTGAAGATACATATGATAAACTTCAAATTGCAAAAGAAGATGAAATTTGATTAGAGTTTTCACAGTTGGCTGGCACGGCCATGCCAGCCGACCGTGGGAGGCTACTGCCTTCCCCAGGTTTTCTGGCATGGGCCACTGGTGGCTGGCATGGTCGTGGCAGCCGACCGTGGCAACTAGTGCCATGGGAGGCAATAGCTTCCCACGGTCCCTAGCACGGCCATGCCAGGGGCCTATGGAAGGCTATTGCCTGGCCAGACCTGTCTCCAGCCTCCCACAGGCTGTGCTGTCCTTGGTACAGCCATGCCAGTGCCCGTGGGAGGTGTTGTCCACCATTTTTGCTCCGTTTTCGCGCATGTTCTTCGTCTTTCAAGCCCGAACTTCAAAATAATTCTTCCTAACCTTGGATTTCAATTAATTTCTTGAAAACAACTGAAAACACTTAGAAAAAACAAATTAAACTCAATTTGAAGCACAAAATTGTTAAGAAAATGGGATATAATAATGCATAATTTGTCAATTATCAGCACACATCTCCAATTATGAACTAAAAGCAAAATATAATAATTACATAAAAAATAATAACAACACAAAGGATCCTTTCTCAAGTCCAAAAGGATCTGATAAAGGTACACATTTTCCAAAATTAATACAGATCCAAATACAATAATAATATCATAAACAATTACAATAAACATAAAAAATGGAACAAATACTAGTGATAGAAATAATAAAACAACTAAAAGGAGAAAGTAAAGAAAGATACATTTTTGGAGTTGAAGCCTTATGAACTGGCTTGCCTTCATATCCCATTGAATTAGAATCAAACCCCACACCGTTCTCCCTTCTCACAAAGGTGGGGCTATTATGATAAATAATGGGTGATAGTTTTGTTAGTTCAAAAGCTATTTCATTTTCATATTAAAAGAATTAACTAATAGGATTTTAATCAGTTTAATTTTGATTAAAATCAATTTTTTTATTAACGTGAATTTGCCTAATCAATTTTATGACTTTATTAGTTGGATTTATTTTAGAAAAATGAAATTTGATTAATGAAAATTGCCTAGTCAGTTTTGGGGCTTACTTCAAAACCAAAAGAAAAAGAAATACTATACCGTATTTACCTTTGGCTTGCGAAGCTTCAGAACTAGAACGAGTCTACGTTGTGCATTTTTAGGGTAGTGTCTGTAATTTCTAAGAGCAGAAAGTCTATAACAGAGGTCTGAAAGTCCAAAAAGAAAAGTTTTCAAAACTGACTCAGAGGGTCAAATTTATAGAAAATTGTGTCAAAAAGTAAGATTTTTGGAACTCAGGCTTTTGGGCACAAATGCATAGGCCTGGGTTTGGTCCAATCTAATTTGGTTTGATTTTTTTGATTTTTTGAGTCAGTTTGAGATCTGATTTGAGCACGGTTTGAGCCTATGGGCTCGTATTGACGGGTAGGATCTTATGGTATAAAAATATGGGCTCACAACAACCCCTCTTAGCAGTCTCATTTTTCAAAAACATGTGACTAATAAGTGTGAATGCATTTAATGGGGTAGATAATTTTTTGCCTATAAAAAGGGTTTTGGAGAAATTCATTTGCCATAACTTACTCAAATTCTCTCAACTTTGTATCTTTCTTGAGTTTTCTTTTGCCAAGTGAATTTCTAGATGATATTGGCTGAAGACTCTCAGCACGAGGATTTGTCAGCATTTCTTTATGCATCCTTAGAGGCAGAGTCCATTCATTCTCTTGACAATTAACATTTCTACTTTATCGAGGAAGAGCTGCTTGGTATCGATGACGTACTTAGTCCACCTCTGGTTCGGATGGTCAGTTTGGTCTGAATGATATTTTTGATTTGGATGGTCTACCTAGTATGGTTGTTGCTATTGATTTGCATGTTCTAGGTGATTTGGATGTTTCTGACTATCTGATGGATTGAGAGGAGCCTTAGACGACTCCGAATACCTTGCTTCTTCAGGATCGACATGGGCACGTAAGCTGGCGTGGCTTCCTAGCGGTATTTATTTTTTCCATGCTTTTTTGATTTTTTATGCATTTTCTCTTTTCTAGCTTTTTTTTTTGCAATTTTTCAATGTCTCTCTTTTTTAGGCACTCTCTTTTTTCAACATACACTCTTTTTTATAGGCCTATTTTATTTTTCACTCATATTTATTTTTAAGCTAAAAAATAAAATAGAGTTAGAATAAATGAGAAAAAAGATAATGGTGATAGAATCCATACCTATAGAATGCTGACTATAGCCGGAGGGGTGCTCGGTCTAGGTTGACTGAGGAGATAAACTTCCTACATCGATTTGAGCTCGTTGCCCTTCAAATTGATCTGGCTCATTTGGTAGGATGGATGAGCTTAGATATACACCATACCCTAGATAGGAACTTGATTTTTTCTTTGGCTGAGAGGTGGTGGTGGACTACTAACTCATTTTGTTTACCAATGGGGGAGATGATTATGACCCCACTTGAGAGGGCATGCTTGACCGGTATGCACTTTGGGACTGCACCTATTATTTTTTACATTGAGTGGTGGCCTGATCATGCTCTGGTTGCTTTGCATGGGACAAGTCTTCCCCATAATTTTGTAAGGTTGGTCTCTCAGAGTAACCTATTTAGACTCTTAGCCGGATTAACTTAGATAACTAATCCATTGATCAAGGTGCCCAAGTCTGTCTACTAATTATTCTATCCACCATTTTCTTATATAATGAGTGTGGATGGGTTGATTTGAGGATTTTAGGCTCACTGGTGGATTTAGATATGCTTGGTGACTTTGACTAGGCAGGGATTACACTGGCTGTGACATAATGAGGGATGGGCATATTGTCCAGAGCTGAGGGATTAGGCATCCCCACGACTATTATAGTATGGGAGGCCAATTTTTCCCTTTCATTTTCTTTCTGATGCTTTATCTTTCAATGATTCACTGACTTTGTCTCTTTTGTAGCCTTGGGCCTTTGCCCATATCTGAGATCTTTCCCCCCATGTTGTGGGGAATGTTATGCTCCCGTTAGGGAGAATGTGGTGTAGGGAGTCTTGGGTGGTGCCCCAAACGGTATTGTCCTTTTTATTTATTTATTTATTATAGGCGTATTTTGGCCATGGTGACTGAGGTATGCTCAGAACAACTTACTCATTTTCCTCTTATAGATTTTTTATTACTGTTTTGTCTCCTCTAGGTCATTTAGTTACCCTTTGACTACACTCTTTTTGGGGAAGGGGACCCTTTTGCATTTGGAATTACCTTTACTAAAAGGAAAATACTCTTAGGCTCGACTAGTCTGATGGAGTTCTTTTTGGGCAAGCAAGTGATGGCTCAATCTATTGGGGTGAGGATTGTTCTATCTGATTCTTCTATACTCATAAGGGAGCATATGCTAGGGCCCTTTCAGGCTTATTGGAGAGTCGAGAGGTCCAGGGAGGACTATCTGATCGGAGATTCTTCTTACCTTAATTTCATAGCATCTCATTTAATGGTAGGGAGACCTCCCTTTTTTGTTAGACCGGGATAGATTCTGATGATGAGTACTGCTACTGCTCAGAGGTGTAGGTCTCATGGTCAGACTAGTCACCCCACTCTTCGGGTTACACCTCATACTAGGTCAACTTCTTCGGGCATAGGTCCTTCCACGTCAAACATGCTTGCTAGTTCTAGTTAGATGTGGGCTTCACTCCCTAGCTTCACCGATCACGTATTCTACATGGATGCGACAAGTGTGAGTCAGATCCACCATATGGGGTGTGACTATCAGCTAGGCATGCCTCATGTTGAGTTGTGCTACATTCCTGATATAGTAAACTCTTGGCCTTTTTAGCATTAGTTTTCTCTATTAACAGCTTTTGATTTTTATTTGTCTATTTTGCATGTTCCTGTTGTAGTCTATGTCTAAGGCCTTAATGCTCACTAATGAATGGCTTGGTTTCTGAGTACCACTCTTTCAGAGTTGAGCATCTTGTGGAGTCAAAGACAGCCCATGATCATCATGAGGCATGGCACATAGGTCGAGACCGAGGAGGATGAGGAAGAAGGCAATGATGATGAGTGATAATGTATTTTGACTTAGTAGGGCTTTTGTAAAAACTCTGATTATTTTTGTATTTTTGAATCGTTTTATGAAAATTCTAAAAATTTTTAGTTATGTTTTGTGATTTTTTGCTTTAGAAAATAATTTTTCTTGAAAATTGGACTTTGAAAAAATATCTTGGTAGAATACTGAGCGAAAATGAAATCATATCCGGTCAGAAAAAATCGTCACGATTGGCTGGGTTAGCGTGCGAGATGACTCACGAGTGGCTGCTAAAATGCACGTGTTTAGCACCAAGTGCATGCGTTTGGGACTAAATGCACCTATTTGGGCCATGGCACAAGAGTATGAGTCTCAGCTCGCACATTAAACCTTCCAAACTATTTTTTCTACCTCAGTTTCTGTGCCATTATAAATATTCATATGAAAATTAATATTTTACTCAGAAAATCACACATTGGTTTATAGAAAAAGCCAATTTCTTTCTGTTTTTTACTCATAATAAGGAGCCCTAGTTAAGACATATGGTGAATGGTTGGTGTAAGAAATTGGACCAAGTGAGTAGAATCAACTTCGGGAAATATGGTATGAGTTCTATACCGACACTTAGAGGTGTCAAGATCGATTGGGAATTCTTGAACGCTTACACTCGATTTTGGGATCCTATTGACCATGTTTTCTATTCACGACTGGTATGGATAAAATGTTTCCAACTTTTGAGGAGTTTTCGTATTTGCTCAGTACAAGCCCCGAGGCTAACCTGGCTATTCCAGTTGAATGGGTAGATTGCTTTAACTCTTTTGCACATCTTTTGGATTTGTGCATTGAGGCTACTTCGGGTATGGTGAAAGATGATTTTGTTGACTTGCATGCTTTGGCCGACATGTTTTGGGAAAAGAGAGAGGGTGACCCAGCTTCGTTAGCTAGGAGGCTAAAAGCTTATGCATTCAGTTTGACTGCGGGTTATATTTTTATCGACCTAGTTGGATGAGGAGATGCTAAGGTAACTGAGCTGATACCCTAGATGGGTGAGGAAAAATCAATTATGGGTATGATTTTGGCTAAGACGCTGCTAAGCTTTGATCATCATTACAACATGAAGGGACCTTAGACCATTAGCTTGATTTTGCTCCAGGTACTAAATCTTTTATTTTGCTTGTAAGTTTTAGCATGTTTGAGGCTGTTTTGATTTTCATGTTCCCTGTCAGATTTGGTTGAGAGAACTTCTTAAAATCATCCCTAGGCCTGAGATACGGGATGATTCTAAAGTTTTGTATCATACTCAGAGTATTACTATCTACTTTCCTATAAGGAAGGATTGGATCAGTTGGCTGATGGAGCTAAATCTTTGTGATTTGCTTTGGAAGCCTGACTACTATGTCATCAAGCACTTCATGCCAAGGAGCCAAGGATTCAAGCATGTGAATCTGCTTAGTTCTAAGAAGGTAACTTAGTATCTGCTCCTTGAGTTCTTTGCTAGATGGGACACGATCATGATTTTCCTCTAGATGGTCCGCTTTTTGCAGATACTATTGTGAATGACGGAGTGGCTAGAGCTGTTCTTTCTCATAGGATTTGAGACTTTGCAAGGGAGATGATTATCCCTGGTGATGATTATTGCAAGCTCCGGAAGTATCTCAAGTGGTGGATTGAGGCATGTTGGCTAAA
>CAOJBK012323625.1:0-10272 GCA_948294925.1 Codiaeum variegatum
CTTTTAAATTATAACGGTCGAGAATATGAAAAGTCTTCTAGAGGACCCATAAATAACCCCCTTATTTTGACTTATTTCTTTTTCATTTTGACTTGTTTTTCCTCTCTGCTCTTCGAATTTTTCATTCTTTGACTTCATTCATTTTTTTCTCTTCTTTTTTTATTCCCATTCATTTTGCTGATATAATGGATCGTACCAGACAATATCATGGTGCCAGGGATGCTCCCATTAGCAGGGAGCAATTTATTCTCAATTCTTTGGTTCCTTTTTGGAAGAGTGTGGTTCCTAAATCGAAGATTAATTGGGAGCCTCTTCAACCTATGCTAAATAATGTCTCCACGGAAGTCGAGTTCATCTATCCCTCTTCTTCACACTGCTTTTTCCATGATGACCTTCAACTGAATATCCCCGTAGGGCATCGAGAGTATGCTATCTTTTATGATTAGATGTAGCGAGGGATGTTTCTTCCTCTTTCACACTTCTTTTGTGAGGTTTTTAGAAATTTTAATGTGATACCCTTTACTCTCACGCCTAACTCCATCCTCGATATCCACTGGTTCAAAGTTCTTTCCTTATGTTTGGGGATTTTTTTCCCCTTCAATAGGATTTTTTTCAAACTTTCTTCCAGTTTGTGTCGTGTCAGGGAAACACAGGGGTTTTCATGTCCTCCACGAGGCCCATAGGAAGCTATTCTCCTCAAAGCCCAATAAAGCGAATGATTGGAAGTGTTGTTTCTATGGCCTTTAATACATTGGCACAAACGAGGTTGGCTTAGGGTTAGACGTGGACTACCGAGAGCTCCACAAGCTTCCTGGGGATCCTGCTCTTACACCCGAAGACCGGAGCCATTTGCTTATGTTGATCAGCCTGAGGGAGTTGGTCAACCCTGAGGATTTGTGGCGAAGCAGACTCCTGGAGGATAAGGATGGTCGCCTCTCCGTCCCCTTCTGCTTAGAGAACTTAATGGGTATGTAATTTTTATTTTTGGTATTCTTTTTCTTTTAATGCTTGTTTTGACATCTCCCTTCTGTTTGCAAAAAAACCTCCGAAACTGGTGAATGAGGACCTTTGGCTTATGCTAGGGGTGCACTCTGAGGAAGAGAAAGCTAAGATCCTAAAGCTGGATCTTACACAAGTCATTCCCGTTTGGGATCTAACTACAGGGGAGCTTCAGCCTCGAACGAAGGAGGAGATCCAGAACGTCATCCTTCGACTATAGCTTCCTTCATTTGTCTCTCTACTACTAGGATCTTCCCTCAAGAAGTGCTGAGAGGCTTTGTGCCCCTACTGGTCCCCCAGCTTCCTTGTCAAGGCTAGTTCCTGATGCTCTTGCTGTTAGTTTGAAGCAGCCTGCTACTGAGCCAGTTTCCAGTGGTGATGATGATGATGAGGAGGAGGAAGGTCCCCTCATAATTCAGATGTCTGAGAGGGCTCCTAAATCGATTCCTACTTTGAAAATAAGTTAGACTTGGCCCATTCAGGATCCTGTTGTTAACCCCGAGTCCCCTGTTGCTCCTGAGCCTCCTGTTATTTTGGCTCCTTCAGTCGATGCATCTTCATCCTCTCATTCAACAAAACCATTTGGCTTTGAGAAGAAGAGAAAGTATGACCACCTGTTAAGGCTTCAAGAGTTCAAAGATAGGATCCTGCAGATGCCTCATTTTCATCGGGTATGAGGCATGTTCTTGGCATGATAGAATCCCTGGATAAGGATCAGTAAGAGTTCGACAGGCTTCTTCAGATTTTCTACCTCAATTGTATTCTGCCTTACCCAGGGGATCTCCTCACCGAGATTTACAGTTTTTTATATGACAAGGACGAGGCAATAATGAGGGAATTCTTGGAGAAGAAGTTCTCTTCAACTTCTGTGGATGGAGGGACAAGCGGTTCAGTTCCTACTCAAGCATTCGTGCTTCAAGGTAGCTTCCTTTCTTATAATTCTACTTCATCCTCTTCCTCTTCTGACTCTACTTCATCCTCATCCTCTTCTTCTTCTTACCTTCGGGGGTCTCTGAGATTCTCGAGAGGCTGGAAAGGTCTTAGCAAGCTAGGGTATCTGCTAAGACTGCTTCTCCTGTCGAGGCTAAGTCCCTCCGAGTCATTCTTCCTGATGGAAGAGAAGTGGGCAGGATGAGGATGAAGCACTCCGCGAGGAGACCCTCATGAAAGGCTAGTAAGTTTTCTTCACTTCTTGTTTTGGTTTATTGGTACTGATACTAACTCTCTTTCTGTTATTGCAGTTTCACTTGGGGAGGCTATTGGGGGAAGTACTACTTCACTGGGTGAAGGTTCTACCTCTTTTCTCTCTATAATAGCCTTGCCCTCAATCCCTGAGGTAAGCCTCTTCCTACTTTGATCTCTTTCTTATTTCATTTCATTTTAATCTTACCCTTTTCTATAAGTCATTGAGGGCACTCAAACTGATGGGATTTTGTCTCATCCCCTAACGGAGGTCGAGCCTCCTATTGCTGCAGTCACTCTGCCCCTTTCTAGGGTTGAGGATACCACTATTCCTCCATCGGTTCCTGAGGTTAGTTTGAGCCTTCATCTTATTTTTTTTGTTTGTTTTACTTGGCACTTATTTCCTTCTTTTTTACAACGTACCGAAGGTGATCAAGTTGGTGGGGTTTCACCTCATGTTGAAATGGAGGTAACTCCTCTTGTAGTTTTAGCCTTACCTCTCTCTCCCCCCCAGAGGTTTGAGGAGAACTTGATAGATCCTTTGCCATTGGCTCAGGTATATTGTCCCCAATCTTCTTCGAATATGTTTTTCTTATCAACGTTACTCATGATTCTGTTTGCTGTATTAACTCATCGGCGAGGGTGAAGATGATGAAGCTTCCTCCAGGGTTTGTTTTGAAGAACTAGAGGAATTTGTGAAGAAACTCAACATAGAGGGATTGATGACTCCTACCCATGAAGAGGATGAAGCCCCCTATGATCTTTTTATAGTGGGCTACAACTCTAAGTTTTCCACCGAGATGTTCATTCACAAGGGTGCCTCTTTGAATAAACCTATCCTTGTTGAAGGGACAGGGACCTCCACTGTTAGTGAAGAGGATTATTTAAGTCTCGATGAGGGCATTCATAAGTCCAATGAATAGCCCCACCAGTCAGCTAAGTGACTCCTCATTATCGATATCCAATGCAACCTCTCTTCAGCTTCAATCCCTCTCCCTGATTCCTCGATGTGCCTCGATGATGACTCCTCTCAAAAGTGAATGATGTTGTTGGATGCTCGTGGGGTTTTGGCATAAGGATCTACCTTTCCTTCGGTCCTTAAGGTTAGTATCCTTTGTTTATTTACTTTGCTTTCCACTTCTTTCTAACACCGATCACCTTTGTAGGAGGTTGTGATGAAGGTGAAGAGTCAACAAGATGCTGCCAAGGCCATTCTTTTCGACTATCAACAGATGGAGACCATCGTTTCCCTCTATCAGTAAGAAAATGACAACCTTAAGAAGGGTTTGGGAGAGAAAGAGGAGGCTACTAAGGCATAATCTTCAGAGCTTCAAAGCACTAAGGAGGCTTTTACCTAAGTCACCTCTAAACTCAAGGCTGCCCATTTGGAAAGGGATGTTGTTCTCTAGGACAGAGAGAAGGCTTTAATGAAGGTTAAAGACCTTTGCACTAAGCTAAAGGAAAATGAGGACCATGGTACTTCCCTCAACCAACAAATGATTGTCTTCGAAGGTCAAAATCACAATCTTCAATAGGAGAAGTGCAAGTTGCAAAATGATCTTCCTCTCTCTCAGAAGATTTTAGAGGCTGTCTAGGCAAGCCAAAAGGCATGCTGAAGGGGTGCACCAAGCCATAAAGGACTTCTTCTCCTCTGTATGGCTTGGGAAATACATTATGAAGAGGGAAGTGACTCATGGGATGCTTTGGGACAATAATAGTGTGAAGGAAATGCTTTTGAAGCATTCTGAAAAAGCTAGCTCCTTCAAGATGCATGATCCAAAGAAGGTCCGCATTCCTTCTATTGACAAATATATAAGTACACTTCCTATCCTTCTTCCCCATCCTTTAAAGCAGACAAGTACAAGGATCTTCATTCTCCTTCTAGTGAGGATTTGGGAGATGGCAAGACCTCGAGGAGGGTGGTTCAGATCCCCAGTTGCCTTTTCATCATCTATTGTACTCCTTTGTAAATCTTTGTATATTTATGAGTTATATACTTTGTGAATCATCTATTTTTAATAAAAATCTTCTTTTTCACTTAGTTTTGTTGAAGTGCTTTCTCAAGTAATCTTTGTTTGTCGAAGCTCATTTCTTCATTTGACTTGTTCTTTTTGCTTTTGAATTTATTAAGTCTCTTATCAAAGCATCATAGGTTCAAGGTATTTGTTACCTAATGTTCATGCTTCACTAGCAAGATCAGTTTCTTACTAGATAGGTCTCTTTCCCTTTACTTAGGGTTTTTACCTTCTAGTGAAGGCCTTTTTCCTCTTGAATGGGTTCTATATCCTTTGCTAAGGATAGGTGCCTCCTAGGGGAGGTCCTTTGCCTTTTTAGTAGTTCTTACATCTTTCATTAATGATAAATGCCTCCTAGGGAAGAAATTTAACCTGTCAAGTAGGTCTTGTATCCTTTATCAAGGATGAATGCCTCCCAAGGAAGGTCTTTCACCTATCGAGCAAGTCTTATATCCTTCATCAAGGATGGATGCCTCACAGTGAAGGTATTTCACCTGTCGAGCAGGTCTTATATCCTTCATCAAGGATGGATGCATCCCAGGGAAGGTCTTTCACCTGTTGAATAGGTCTTATATGCTTCGTCAAGGATGAATGTCTCCCAGGGAAGGTCTTTCACCTGTCAAGCAGGTCTTTAAGGAACAAATATCATAAGTACACATATTGGACTTAGAAGGCAAATTTTCATTAATTTTGTTCAATAGTAGTACATTTTCAATTGTTTTACATTACATATGTGAGGTATTTATATGCCTTTTAAGGTTTGAAGTTTGAATCTTCCAAGACCTATTACTTGCTGAACTCTAAAGGGTCCTTCCTATATCGGAGCTAACTTGCCAACTCCTTCTCTTCTGCCTGTTGCTTCGAGGCTCTTCATTACCAAACCATCCTTTTTGAAACTTTTAGCCTTCACCTTCTTATTAAAGTACTTTGTAGCTCTTTTATTATAAACACTAGTTTTGATGATTATCTGTTACCTTAGTTCCTCTAGCAGATCCAAGTCGATCCTTCTCAACTTATCATTTTTGTCATCATTACAATAAAGAACTCTTCCACTGGGTAGTTCTATGTCAACAGTATCAACAACTTCAGTGCCAAAGGTCAAGGTGAATGGGGTTTCTCTTATTGGCTCTCTTGGTGTTGTTCGATATCTTGAGAGCACATGGTGGAGCTCTTAGACCCAATCTTTTCCATACCCTCTAGCCTTTCACTTGTTTCCTTATAAAATGGTTATGTTAGTTACTTCAGTATGCCCATTGGTCTAGGAGTGAGTCACTAAAGAGAAATATTACTCTATCACAGAAATCCCTTGCCTTAGCATTGTCAAACTGCCTTCCGTTTTCACTGATGAGATGATATGGAATCTCGAATCTGCAAATGATGTTCTTCCATATAAACTTGATCAGTTTTTATGCTGAGATAGTTTCTAAGGGCTTTGCTTCTACCCATTTTGTGAAATACTCCACTGCCACCACTAAGAACTTTATATGTGCTGGAGCCACTGAGAAGGGACCAATAATGTCTATCCCTCATTTGGTGAAGGGCCAAGAGCTGTAGATTGGGACTTGTTATGTTCTTGTGGCCTTTACCAAATTTGAGATTTCTGGCATAATGGGCATCTTCTCTATAAAGATCTTGCATCTTCTTTCATAGTGGGCCAATAGTAGCCTTGTTAAAGCACTTTGGCTGCTAATACTTTCCCCCCAATGTGCATTCCACATGAGCCTTCATGTATCTCTTGGAGGACATATTTCACTTCGCTTGGCCTAAGACACTTGATCTAAAGTAATGAATATTCCCTTTTATTTAGGGTACGGTCATACATGGAGAAGTAAGCGCTTCATCTTTTGACTTGCTTTGCTTCTTTCAGGTCTTGTGGTAATTCCCTTTTTTCCAGGTATACCTTGATTGGATCTATCCATCTTGGCTCATTTTATTCTTTAATCTCCATTATTTCTTCGCCTTCGCTAATGCTGGGTATGGATAGGGTTCCCATAAAGACCTTGTCAGGGTACCCTTCAGACTGTCCGCTTGGCAGTTTTGGAGCCTTGGGACCTTCTAGTATTCTATCTCTACCCCCCTCTCTTGCATTTTTCAAACATGCTCTCTGACGATGGCCAAATACTTTGCCATCTCTTCTTTACTAGCTTTGAATATTCCATCGACATGCCCCAACAACAACTGCGAATCACTGCATATGCTTAGTTTCTTCACTGAGAGGAAATCTGCTAATCTGAGGCCTTGAACCAGTGCTTCATACTCTATTATGTTGTTAATCATAGGGAAGTCAAATTTTAAGGCATATTTGAGGAGGAACCCTGTGCCACTTCTGAGGACAATCCCTATTCCACTATCTTTTTTAGTGCTGGCACCATCGACATACAACTCCCATGTGGTTGATGGATTTGTCTTGGCTTCACCTCCTTCGATCATATCTCCACTCTCTTCTAGAAATGAACATTCGGAGATAAATTCTACTAAATCTTGAGCCTTGATTGCTGCTGTGGGTTGATACTGCAGAGCGTATTGTCCGAGCTCTACACACTAGTATAACATTCTTCCTAAGGTCTCTAGCTTGTAGAGATTTTTTTATAAGGGCTTATCTATCACCACTATCCCCTGAAGTGCTTAGAGGTATACCTTAAACTTCCTGCAAGGCAATAGAAGAGAGTAAGCTAACTTTTTGGTGGGTGAGTATTTAAACTCTGGTCTATGTAGGACTTTACTGAAGTAGTATATTGGCTTTTGAGCCCCATCTTCCTCCCTTACTAACACAGCTCCTACTGCATATTGGGATGTTGAGATGTATATGAGCACTTCCTCCCTAAGTAATGGTCTTCTCAGCACTTGTTCTAACCCCATAAAAGTTTTCAGTTCCTCGAAGGCCTTCTGACAATCTTTTAACCATTCAAAGGTTGCATTCTTACTCAATCTTCTAAATAATGGTAGGTATCTCTCTGCTACCTTAGACATAAACTGATTAAGGGCTACCAACCTCCCTATTAGCTTTTACACCTCCTTCACGCTCTTTGATGCTGGCATATCCAAGATTCCTTTCACCTTGTCTGGGTTGGGTTCGATCCCCTTCTCGCTTACCTAATATCTAAGGAATTTGCCACTTTGGATAAAAAGGCACATTTCTCTAGGTTCAGTTTCATCCCATATTGGTTCATCACTCCAAAAATTTCCTTTAAATCTTCCACATGCTCTTTGAAGCTCTTGCTCTTCACAATTATGTCACCGACATAAGCCTCCAAATTTTTTCCCAGTTGATCTTTGAAAATTCTATTAGCTAGCCTCTGGTATGTTGCTCTAGCATTTTTGAGACCGAAGGGCAGGGAAGTGTAGCAATAGGTGCCTTTCTCAGTGATGAATGTTGTCTCCTCTTTGTCTTTTGGATCCATCTTAATCTGGTGAAATCCCTATTTGACATCAAGGGAAGAGATGAATTTGTATCCTGCCGTCGAGTCCACCAATTTGTCTATCATCGACTGCGGGTATGAGTCCTTCGGGTAGGCTTTGTTCAAATTAGTGAAGTCTATACACATTCTGTAACTCTCATTTGCCTTCTTTACCAGGACTACATTAGTCAACCATTTTGGGAATTGCTCCTCCCTAATGAATCCAACTTCCATAAGCTTTTCTACTTCTTGGTCTATGACCATCTTCCGCTCTATGTCAAAGCACATTTTCTTTTGTTTGATTGGTTTGAAGGTTGGATCTACATTGAGCCTGTGAGTCATCATCTCTAGGCTAATTCCTGACATTTCTGAAGAGTCCCAAGCGAAGGTTCCTTTGTGGCTAGCTAAGAACCTCTTCGTCTTATCCTTCCCAGTGAACTCTTGATTTACCTTCAGATATTTCTCTTGCCCCTCTTCACCTATTGGAAATGTCTCTAATTCTCCTGATGGTTGGGCCCTTCAATTTTCCTCTGCACTTATCTCTTCTTGGACTATACATACCTCATTCGTTTGTATGTGGATCATTCTTTTTCTCTTTTGGGTGAAATCTGCCTCAGGCTCTTACCTCGAGGTGCTGTATACACAAAAATCTATCCCATCTGGAAAAGAGACCTTCACCCTTCCTCTTTGCACATTGGTATCTGCGTCCAAGTCATCGAGCAATGGTCTTCTTATTAAGAAATTGTAAGCCATTGAGATTTTCACCACCATGAAGTGTGCCATCACCATCACACTTTTCGGAGCTACCCTTATAGTGAAGGGCAACTTGATGTATCTTGCAACAAAAATTTCTATCGTGTATAGAGTTTTGACTGGGTTCTTCAACTCCTTCAGTTCATACCTTTTTATCATCATCTTTTGATAAGAC
This sequence comes from Codiaeum variegatum, assembly GCA_948294925.1. Classification (NCBI taxonomy): domain Eukaryota; kingdom Viridiplantae; phylum Streptophyta; class Magnoliopsida; order Malpighiales; family Euphorbiaceae; genus Codiaeum; species Codiaeum variegatum. The sequence continues at coordinate 8,523 of CAOJBK012323625.1, forward strand.
TCAAAGGACAACATATTAGTTGAGCTTCCATTGTCTACCAAGATTCTCTACACATTGTAGTTGGGGATAATAACTTTAATGAAAATTGGGTTCTCCTTCTTCTAATAATAATCTTGTTTATGAGATAAATAAGATTAGTTAATGGAAATTAAAAAGGCAAAAAGGAGAAATTTCCTTCTAAGAGTTAGACGTGAAATTTTCTCAACCATCATCAAGGAGAATGCAATTGAAGTTGAAGAAGAGTTCTTTAAGAGTTCAATTTCACATCTCTCATCTTATTTTAAGAAGAATAAGTCTCGGTGATGGTGATTAAGGAAAGTCCAAACAAGAACCCTAAAATGCTCTTAAGGATTGGAGGAGGAGTTTGAACAAAAAAATTGGGCAACCAAGGAAATGTGGTTCAAGCAAGCCATCAATTATCTAGCTTTTTAGCGATGCTTGGTGTGTTTCAAGCTAGAGGCTTCACATTTGGAGAGCTTAATGAAGGAGGGCGAGAGGTATGTGATGCTTTTAACTCCCTTTTGTTTATATTGTGTTTTGTACATAAATTGCTATAAGTATCCTTGATTGGGTTATGGACCAAACTTAGGTTTAGACATTTTTCAAAAAGTTTGAACAATGGCTAAACCAACTTTGTTAAAAGAGTTTTAATAAAATTTTAAAGAAATCAAAATCTTGGTTAGAGCAATGTTTCAAAGAGTTTGAAAAATTGCCTAACCCGCTTTGTCAAAGAAAGTCTATATGTTTTAGAAAGAAAAATAAAGTTTTCATAAAATCAAAAATTTTTCGCTTTTTGCTTCCACTATGCGACTCATAACTTCCTTCACATTCGCCTTTCCTTTTGAAGGTAAGTATCCCTTCTTTTTTGAGCTTCTGTTATCTTCTTTGATACGAAGTCTAACAATAAGCTCTTCAATGTTCATTTCCTTACGCTTATGTTTAAGGTAATTTTTAAAATCCTTCTATCTGGGGGTAGTTTCTCAATAATAGCAGCCACTTGGAAGGTTTCACTCAAATGCATCCCCTTAGCATGGATTTCATAGATAGTCACTTGAAGCTCTTGAACTTGATTCACTATCATTTTTTAATCCACCATTTTATAGTCAAGAAACTGTCCCACTATAAATTTTTTAGCACCAATATCTTTAGATTTATACTTTTACTTTAAGGATTCCCATAATTGCTTAGCAATTTTCATCGAACTATACGCATTACAGTGAATCATGTAGTCCATTTAAGATATAATTCCTTCACAAAAAAATCAGAATGATGCCAAGTTTCATGAGCAATTCTCACTTGAACATCCTGCTCACCCTCTTTTAGGATATGAGCATCTTCAGTCAGGAATCATGCAAGACTCAAGTGGTTAGATAGAATAACATTTTCTACTGCCACCCTTAAAATTCAAGCCATTAAATTTTTCTAACTTTTCTCCATGGTTCATAGGAATTGAAATAGGCACACCAGGCCCATTCACTTTCCCAACCTATGAGGATGACACTTGAGTGGCATCCTGAACGTTGGAAGAAATCATAGCGTTTTCCATTTTTCTGAAAGAAAATTTAAAATCAAATAAGCTTCTAATTTTTTAATAAAAATTATTAGAAGCAATAAACTAATAATTTAAAATTGTTCTAAAATTAGAATCCAATTTGAACTATATCTCCAAAGCAACGGTAACTCCAAAGTCAGGGTATTAATCTATTTTTAGATTGTTAGCAATAGACAATAATATAACAACAAATATATA
>CAOJBK012323892.1:0-13976 GCA_948294925.1 Codiaeum variegatum
AAAACCCTATAAAAAATTATAAAAATTAAAATAAAACTTAAATAAAAAACATTTTTTACAAAATCATTTTAAAAACACATTTTCATTTGATTTATTTATTTTTTAAAAAATATAAACCAAAAAAGATATAAAAAAAAATAAAATTATGATATTTTTACCTTCTTTTTTATGAAAACTCTGGTACTTAACACATATGGTTTCATCAACAAAGATCTGTTCAAGATCTAAAGTATAGAACCTGAAAAATGAAAAAATATATAAAAAAAAATGTTAGATTTATATTTATAATGATTGTTGAAATCAAATGAACGGAAATGATTTTATTGCTCACTGAGACCCAATATAAGTATTGAAGTTTAGATTTTGAAACATGCAGGGCATCCACCAAGAGTTTCAGGAGTCCAGAAAGTGAGAACGATTTGTTAACTGCGTTTTCAATACGCATCCACTATTTTATGCAACATTTCTCACTATATGAGATTTAAGAGAGATTTTTTGAAGAGATTTAAAGGTTTACGAAGAGAAAGGAAGAGATGAGATTTGTTATCAGAAAACAAAATCAATGAAAATAGCTTCCTCATCTGAATCACAGAGGGTTGTTATTGAAAACCCTAAAAGAGAGAGAGAGAGACGAGACAGAGAGAGTTTGAGAGGAGAGAGACAGTTTGAGAGGCAGAAGAATGAGGAGTTTGTGGGTTAAAGGAGTATTTATACTCCAAGTGTTAACCTAAAACCCCAAAATGCGCCGTTTTTAATATTTATATATATAAAAATTCGGATATTTCTGTTCGGTTCGATTTGATAATCTGAGAACCAAATTCGAACCTAAATACCATGTATTTTTTCGAGTATAGGTTGAACAGAACCAAATTACCGACTCTCCAATTTTCGGCCGACTTTTAGTCGGTTCGGGTCAGGCCAAAATTTGCCCACCCCTACTTTCAAATAATAGTCCATTTTGTTTTTCATTCCGAAGTACAAAAAACTAATTTATAAAAAAAAATATTTTGAATTATAATATAAAAAATATATTAATACATTTGTTTTAAAGATTATTTTCATGAGATTATTTTTTTAAATAATTTTTTACTTATATATTTTAAAAATAATTGAAGGTTAAAGTTCGACACCAGTAAGCGTAACGGTATGTTATTTCAGAATGCATAGTAATAAATATTGCTTTAAAATATGACTACCTATTTATCATATTTATTTGGTAAAATGAATTAAATTTTTTTTGAACTTTTAGTATTTTATTGTATTGAACTGATAAACTTTAATTATGTTTTATTGAATCTTTTATCATATATTTTATATTTTATTAAAATTTTTTTTATTTAAACGTGGAAAAATATAATCAAAGTTCAAAAGTTCAATAAAATATAAAATAAATAATAAAAAATTCAATAAATATAAAATAAATACTAGTAAAAAGTTTAATAAATGTAAATAAATGGCTAAATGTTTATTTGAAATTTAGTAACTCAATAATTAAAAAAACATTAAATTTTCCTAATTTTAAATAAGAAAAAATCTAACATGTGCCCTTAGGGCACATGATAACAAATATTAATAAATTATAGTTTTCAAAGTATATTTTTACATTTTCAAATACACTTTTTATATTTTTAAAATAAATTGAATAACTCTTAACATGTGCACATGTTAACCAAACCGTTTAAATAAAAAAGATTTAAATATCTTTTTTTTTAAGAATATATCCTTGGTTTAAGTGCAAAGAAGTAACAATGCAGGGAGATTTTATTTTGGGTGATCTCATAACACTTAAATCTATTCTTCAACCCATTAAAACATATAAAGGGCTATATATAGCACGTTGAATCAATCAATCAAGCCTTAAAACATATAAGGCTTCATATCCAAATGCAACTATATATGAACATTTTATTTCAGGTTAGGAGTATTTTTCTCAAAACCCAATAATATTATGAACATCTATTAATTCAGCTCTAAAGAGTGATAAATAGAATTAATTTCTTTCAAAACTTTTATAGTTCAATGAACATTAGAATTGAGTGGAAATTTGTAAGAAACAAATAAAGATATGGGTTCCAAGAAATTATTGGGATGATTTTGTTAATGGTGTTATTTGTGGGAATGATAATAAGTGTAAAATCTGAAGAAGCAAAGGCGAAATCAAAATCAGAAGAAAAAACAAAAGAAGAAGGAGAAATAAGTGAATGTGAAAAGGATTGTTTACCATCATGCATGGCAATAGAAGGTGCTTCTAAAAAAATGTGTGGAGTTAGCTGTGAAAATGCTTGCACTCCTTTCACTAGGCCCAGCAGCTTTCTTGATCAACTTCTTGGATAATTTTTCATAACAATTATTTCGTTTCTAGCCTTCTTCTTTCTACCTTTATGTTGTTTTTTTTACCTCTCTCAAAAAAGGCCCATGCCTAGTTTGGAGTTGAATTTTGTATAAAGCTTTTCAATAATTTATTTTTATATCTTGTATAAAACTATTTTTTTTTTTAAAAAAGGTAAATTGATAATTTTTTTTAAAAAATAAGAAATTAGTTTGTAAAACATAACAAAAATCAATTAGTCAAATTAAAATAAGTCTAAAAGTCCTTTTTAATCCCTCATCACTATCTTTTTTACTTCTAAGAAGTTTTTCTTTTTTGATTTGTGTAACTCTTTATATAGCAAGTTATATTTTTTGTATTTTTTTATCTGAATAAATTACAAGCTAGAAAATATGAAGCAGGTGGAAAGGAGGATCAAGCATTTATATTTATGGTGGGCTGAAAATAAACATAAATTTTAAATTAAAAAAAGACAATAAAATCGAATTTTATAAGCATTAGATTTTAATAATGAAATACAATACATGGTTTTAACAAATTAAAAATAAATTAAAATATAATTTTTTTAAAAATATTTCAAAATATAACAATTTATAATATTAGTATAAATTGAAAATTATTTTTAATTTATTCTAAATTTTAAATTTATCTTGTTAGATAACTTTTAATTAAAAGTTTTAATTTAAATAGTTATAAATGATTTAAAATATATTAATAGTGAATTATTTTTAATTAATTATAGTACAAAAATTTTGTGCTTTTGAGAACAACAAAGAAGAAAAATAGAAAGTGAAAAGAAAAGTTAAAAAAGTTGCATGTAAATACACCGTTAAAAATAGGGATAATTACAAAAAAAAAATGCCATGTGGTTTTGCATATTTTCACTTATGAGTCTGTAGAGTTTTTTTTTTGATAAAGAGGAGTCTGAGGTTATTTTTTTTTTTTAGCAATTAGGGGTTTATTGCCTTAATATGGTTAGTTAATTTTGATTTAGCATAGTGACACTAACGTGGTATAATCAACATTGACGTGTTACTCACAGACAACGATAACGTGATACAATAGGTCCATTTTATTAATCCATGTGAAAAAGTTAGGGACCACAAAGTGCTACGTCAATGTTGTCATATAGCCAAATGAATTGATAATTGGAACCCTCAGTGTTATGCAAATGTTGATTATAGATTTCTTATCATAATTGACTATGCCTTGTTAGCTTTTACTGTGCCAAATAAGTGTTTTGCTCACATTGTCAATGTGGTGGACTCATGATTTCTAATGGTTCTAAGGTTTTAGACCTCTAATGGCTAATGAAATAAACCTCAGATTCCTATTTGTCAAAAAAATTTCACAGACCCATAAGTGAAAATGCACAAACCACATTGTAATTTTTTGTATTTATCCCTTAAAAATATGCTAATTTGATTATATTTTATGAGCTAGGCGTTCTATGATACAAGATTGCTCATAAAGTAAAAGTACTATATAAGACTCATAAAACATGTTAGAGGTGAGAGGGCTATAATCCATGTCAATCCCCTGAGTAGGTGTTAAAAAGATGCAAATATAGTTAAGATATATTTGTGCATTATCTAATTTCCAAACTCAATTTTACTTTTTTTTTTTAGTGGAGAAGGAGATTTAAACCTGGATCTACTGCTCAGAAGTGCAATTTACTACTAGGTTAAACTTTAATGTGCGATCTCAATCTTTAAACCTTAACAGATATATGAAAAACACTTTTAATTTTCACTCGGGACCATTAGCGGATCTATTCAATACAATGAGTATTAGAAAGTTTATAAATATCCATTGTAGCATTTTATAGTAAGTTTGCCGTCATTGGACCCTTCCAAATGCATGTATCCTTAACATTTAACAATATATCAATATTATCAATCAAATTTGAAATAATGAAGAATACAATAAGAAGCTGCTAAGGAATACGCCAACCATCACTACTATAAAAATCATGGACAACATGTTTGAAAATAGATTTACCAAAATGAATCACTTCAGCAATGGTCAAATTACTCCAATTAGCATACCAAAAACTAAGACCACTATTTTCATTAATGAGCATTATTCCATAAATCCATATAGAAGTCTCTAATGGAACGTCATATGGAGAATTAAAAAAAGTATGCTAAGCAGTACCTGACAATTCAATACTTAAAAGAGCTTTTGGCTTAATATTGACCAGAGTTGGTGTTCTTATCATAAACCAAAAATAATATTGAAATGGTGGGTTGAGGAAAAAATTTAAGTTTAGTGGTGTTGAAAATGTGGAGCCTCATGGATTAGAAGGAGGATTGTCATTATGGTCGATGGATAATGTTGATGTGAAGGTGTTATATAAATCACAACACCATATTCACAATGTTTGCAAAAGATTAGATTCAAATGTAGAATGGTTTCAAATGTTTGTTTATGGTGATCCTGTAAGGAGTAGGAAAGCAGAAGTTTATAGAAGATGGGTTGATCTTAACCCTAGTGATCAGAAAAATTGGGTATGTAGTAGCAATTTTTGGAGCTTCGAATAAGGTAGGGGGGATGTATGCTGACTAATCAATTAATTGTTGATTTTGTGAAAGTGTGATTTTGTAAACTTGGGAGCTAATGGACCTCATTACACATGGATCAGTATGAAGCAAGGAAGAAGACATATTGCAAAGTGCCAGGATAGGAATGGGAGCCAGTGGAAGGAATTTCCTAATGCCTACGTAGTCAATGAGAGACTACTAGGGTTTGATCATAGATCCATAGTTATTCTTGTAGATGGGTTGAAATTCTATTTTAAAGGAAATCTTAGAATGGAAAACAAATGGATGCTTCATTAAGCTTGGAATCAAATTCTAAGTTAGATTTGGGGTTCAATTGGAGTATCACATAATTGCAAAGAGCTAAATGTAAAATTATTAAAATGCATTAAGAGATTGAGGAGGGGGGTTAGAGAAAGTTTAAATGAAGCCATAACCCAATTAGAAATGTTATATTTACATGGTTTGGAGTTTGAAACAAAGAGAAGGAGCAAGATTTAATCAATAAAATCCTTTTAATATGGCAATGGTTGAGTCTCATTGGAAGCAGAAGGCCAGGATTAACTGGCTAAAGGAAGGTGATAAAAATACGAAAATTTTTCATTCCACAGCTATTCACAAGAAACAAAATAATTTAATTATTAGACTAAAGGCTGATAATGGGAGATGGATCTCCTCTCATAAAGATATAAATAGTGAAATAGTTAACTACTTCTCTTCTTTTTATGCAACTAAAGAATTAGAGGATTTGCAGCAGGTTCAAAATATTATTACTCCAACAATATCAAATGCAGTTAATGAATTTCTTACTTAGCTAGTACATGAAGGATAATTCAAAAAAAGCATCATTCAAGATGACTCCAAACAAAGCTCATGGCCTAGATAGAGTGCATGTCTCCTTCTATCGTAAGAATTGGGAAATTATAAAAAATGAGGCGATTAGTGAAGTTACTTAATTCTTCAACACTGGAAGACTCACCCTAGAAATTAATCAAACTCAAACTTATCTAGTGCATATACAAAAAAAAAAAAAAGCTCCCTCTCAGGTATCACATTTCAAACCGATGGGTATATGTAATTATTTATATAAAATCATAGCTAAATTAATTATGAATAGACTGAAATCAATTTTGCTGCAAATAATCATTGAATTTCAGTCTACTTTCATCAAAGATAGAGATATGCATGATAATATCTTAATCATGCATGAGGTGATTAAAAATTTCAAAAAGGCATGAAGAAGGAAAATCTTTATTGTTTGTTGAAACTCAATATCATGAAAGCCTATGACAGGCTCAATTGGAATTTTATGTTAAAGGTGAAGCAATGCATGGGTTTTCATCTTATATTTGTGAACTGGATTGAACAATGTCTCTCCACAATGTCATACAAGATTCTAATTAATAGGACTCCTATAGAGGCTATAATTCCAAAAAGTGGATTAAGGCAGGGGGCCTTTTATCCCCCTACCTCAATATCATTGCTACAAATTATCTCTCATTATCAATTTAAAGGATGATAGCTGATGACTCTCTCAGAGGATTCACGCTCAACAGGTTAAGTCCAGTTCTTTCACATCTAATGTATGCAGATGATATAATATTGATTTTTGAAGCCTCAGAATGAGAATTGGAAGCTGTTAAAAACTTGTTAAGCTCTTATGAGAAAGTATCGGGGTAGAGGATTAACTATGAAAAGAGCAACATGTTGATTTTTTATTTTGGGGTTTTTTCACATATATTTTAGTTGTCTTAAATTCTTGGTTGTTTGGAGTGGTTTTATATATATATATATATATATAGGAAAAAAAGATAAATCGTTTGAAGTCGCAGGCTCAAACTCTCTCTCCTCTAGCTCCCGTACTGGTTCAAGTGCTGGCTCTATCTTCTGTTCAACTCGGCTTCCTTCACTTACAGAATTCCCTTCGCCCCTTCTTCAACAAGTCCGTCAAAGGGGCTGCTATAGTAGAAATAATTTTTTGAAAGAGTAATTTTTTTAATAAAAAATTTCCTTTACCGAGCACCTCTAGAATTAAAAAGAGAAATATTACACTAAGTAAATATTCTAAAATCGATATGAAATGACTTTCAAAACATACTATAAATCTCAAAATGATTTTGAGTTTTTATTTTCACTACTGATTCAAAAAGCTTAAATCGAATTCAAGGTCAACTCCTTAAAAATGACTGGATTTATTTATTTGTTCATATTGCCAAGTGACTGAATTTATGTCTTTTAAGGTGATGGCTCGTGCAATTACGCATTTCATAACCAATTATTATTCAAATATCTCATACAAGAATTTTACAAGTACAAATTTACTTACTAGTAATTTTTAAAGATCCCAACTCTACACAAGCTGTTTGATCTTCAATATATATTAAAAAATACACACCACAAACGAAACTATATCCTACACATTATAACAAACTACTACACTACAAATTAATGATGTGGTGAGAGAAAATTCCTTGTGTCCATTTTGACACTATAAATAGGGAAATTGCACCTTTACTTAATGGCTAGATTTTTCCTAAAGTAGCTTATAGATAGCATATGATTTAGACTATATGATTTGGCACAAGTTATTCTGGACGTGAGAGAGTTATCAGTTAGTTGGAGTGCATTGTTAATGTAGTTAAGGACTAGATTTTAATGCCCAACAACCTTTTTCTTTTCTTTGTAGATTTTAATGCCCAACAACCTTTTTCTTTTCTTTGTGCGTTTAAATTAGCATTTTTCTTATTTCTTCCAAAGTTACGAACATTTTTTTATTTTTTAATAACATTTTTTTCTCTTATTCTTTTTTTTTTTTGACAGGAAAACCAAATTTTATTATTCGTTAACAAATATTTTTGAGTTAAGTATAATATAGTATATGGCGGAACAAATGCTAATGAGCATAAATGATCATTTGATGAATTTGATGATATAACTATAATCATTTTGATCCTTATTTATTATTATTATTATTATCATAGTTTCTCATGATTGATTAAATATTGACATAATAACTTACAATGAGGTTTGTATCTTTGAGCCTTTCCTTCTTGATCACAACTGTTCAAATTTCGGACCTACCGGCAATGGCTGGCCACTGGTCGCCACTTAATATGTTCTTGGACTATCACCTCAACACCTCTTAAGTGTTCCCTTAGGTCGTTCATGATGAAGTTCAACCTTCAATTCACGTGGATGAAAGGTAGACCCCTGCTGCACCTGTCTAGCATCGGCTGAATTATGCCAAAGCCGTGAATAATAAGACTACGCTGCCTATTTTTTAAGCGATGGTAAAGGTTATTTTGTGATTTAGTTGTAATCTGAGAAGGATAAACGAAAGGTTTGGGGTAGGGGCTTAATAGCACTTAAGCCTGGTATTCTTAGGCTGCAACATTGGTCTTACGATTTTGATGCTAAAGCATAGAAGCCGACTAACACCCAGTTATGGGTTCATTTTTCATATGATGCCACTTGAATACTGGCACCTCAAATTTTAGTTGATATATCTAGAGGAAACTGTGTTCCCCTGAATATTGATAATGCCACATTTAATGAGGATTTTGGGCACTTTGCTCGTGTATTGATAGATGTTGATATGTCTAAGGATCTCCCAGACACACTAATGCTTGAATGGATTGGGAAAAGTTTCTTTATTGATATCACTTATGAGAATGCCCCTAGCTTTTGCCATTTTTTCTCTAATATTGGGCATTTGCCTAGTTATTGTCGGTTGAACAAGGCTTAGAAATATGACAATAAGGTTTCTAAACCTGCTGATAAACAGGAGAAGCCAACACCTTAAAATGTGAATAAACGGGTAGCTAAGTTAATTGATGTTATTGCCATAGTACCAATTGCTAATGTTTTTGCCGCTCTTGATTTTGCTATTGCATGTGACTTAAATGATGATCTAATTTGGATGACCAGCAATAGGACCAAAATACAATGAATGGCCAAGAGACTGTTATTATTGATGTTGACATACAACAGATAGATAACTCAGAGGATGTTCAAGCTTCTTAGGCTAATTTCCAGACCCCTACTTCTAATGAGTTGGTTGTTGTTGTTGATAGTCCTACCACATTAGCTATTAATTAGCAACATGTTGATGTTTCAGACACTGCTTTAGCTATTGTTTAGTAGCGTGTTGATGATCCACATCACGTTGCACATGATGATTCGCCCTTGGCACCTAATGATTTGCATGATAATAATTCAAAAGGAGTTGCTTCATGGGCTGAAATGGTAGATGATGATGCTGCAGGATGGAAAGAGGTGTCCAATTTTAAAAGAACTCGAGCTTCCTCTATTGATATTCAGAGTAGCCTCCCTAAAAGGATGATAAAAAAAACTCGATATCGATGAAAGTTCTCTATTGGAATTGTAGGAAAATTAACAATGGTAATTCCTATATGCATCTTTTTTTCAATTTATCAGAAGCAGTCACTGGATTTGTTGTGTTTTCCAGAACCTACGATAGCTTTTGATTATATTCCTATTCGATTTTGGAATTCTATGCATCTTAGGTTGATTTCCTTTAATGATAAAGTTCCTTCCTCTCTTTGGGTTTTTGTTGCTAATCGAGTTGATGATCCTATTTGGATTCACAAGCATGGTCAGCATGTTAGTTTATATTTCTCTTTTAATAATTCAATGCACATATTCTCTTTCATTTATGGCAGTGTTTGGTGTAATAGGTGACTTTATTTATGGAAAGATCTTACTTCTGTCAATCCTGCTTCTCAATGAATGATTATTGACGATTTTAATTCTTTACCTGGGGCACATAAGAAGACTAGTAGGCCTCTAACCTCTATTCCTTGTTGGGTATTTAACAGATTCATTGATCTTAATGACCTTTATAAGGTTCCATTGCGGGGTGTTGAATTCACATGGTGTAATGAAAGGGTGTTGGTGCTAGAGTTGAGAGTTACCTTGATAGAACTTTGGTTTCTTAGTAGTCTCTTGCTTTTTAGACTTCTATTTCATGTACAAAATTGGTGCGACATTGTTCAAATCTCTTTCTGCTTCTTATTCATTGTTCTAATAATGATGGTGCTAGGTAATCTCACTTTCGATTTTAGGATATGTGTCTTACTCATCCTGATATTTACTCATCCTGATATTAGAGATTTTATTTCTAATAATTAGAAGCATTTCTCCTCTTATTTGCCTCTTATACAACTTTTGTGAAAAGCACAAAGGCTTGCGTGGAGCTTTAAAAGTGTGGAATAGAGAAGTCTTTAGGCACTTTGATCACAACATTGCTAATGTTGAAGCTTGATTACAAGAGTTTCAAAATCAATTCTCTCATAGTTCTCAAAACAGCTTCATAATCAAGAGTTAACAATTTATGCTTGCTTAGACCTTCACCTCAAGCAGCTTGAGATTTTTCTTAAGGAGCAAGGTCATAATTAGAGGCTTAGGCTGGTGATTGAAACATTGAATTTTTCCACCCTTTGCATTCTGTTCATAAGCCTATTTCAGCCTTCTCTATTTTGAGATACGATGATCATTATGTCTATGATCCTTTAATTATTGCTAATTGTGTTGATCTTTTTAAATCTAGTGTTATAGATCCTGTGGATTTGTCTTTGGTTAAAACCATTATTCCTAATCTGGTTTCTGATGATGACAATAACTTGATTGCTTGTCGGCCTTCTTTGGATGAAATCAAGCATGCTATGTTCATTTTAGATGCTTCTAGTACCCCTAGTCCAGAAGGCTTCACTATACCTTTTTATCGTTCCTTTTGGGATATTTTTCATAATGAGGTTTGTTAAGTTATTCTCACTACATCATAAATGGCCTAAGGAAACTCAAATTCAAAGTGTTGCAATACTTAAGTGTTTTTTATGTAAAAATTTCATTCTAATGCAACATAATATGTAAAAGTGTTGCATTTACTATAATGAAAAACAAAAATCTGATTCTAATGCATCACTTTATTAAAAATGTAGCATTATATTGGATCTAATACAACACTATGGTAATAATGTTGTATTTTTCTCACTAAAATAAGTGTAGCATTAGATTTAAGAATCCAGATTTTAGAGACCAAAAATATATAACACTTTTCTTTATCATTTTTATTTTTTTATTTTCTTGTTAATTGCCACATTCTATGTTGTTGTAATTATTTATGTTATTTATCATTATACTTGGATTTGTACTTGTATTGGAGAATGTTTGCCTTTCCCAGATCCTTTTGGACTGAGAAAGGATCCTCTGCTTCTTGCTATTTTTATTGTAATTAATCTTTTACTACTTTCTTTGAGGATGTATGCCTTCCCTAGAACCCACAGTGGGCTAGAGGAAGGATCCTTTGTTTATTTTTAGGAAAAAGGTTCAATTTTGACCCCAACATTTATCAGGTATACCATATCACCCCTAAACATTTTCGAAGGATCAATTAAGCCCCTAACATTATGAAAAATGGTGCAAATTAGACCACCGCCGTTAATTTGATGACATATCACCCTTTTTTATGATGTGGCACCCATTTTTGATGATATGGCACCCCATTTTTTATGATGTGGCATTCGTTAATGGCGTTGGGCTAATTTGCATCATTTTTTCTTAATATTAGGGGCTTAATTGATCATTCGAAAACTTTTAGGGGTGATGTGGTATACCTAATAAATGTTAGGGTCAAAATTGAACCTTATCCCTTTATTCTTTTTTTGCCTTACCCCTTTATGGATGTCATGCATAATTATCTATTCATGCATCTTAATTAGCATGCTTAAACTGTGCACGCATCATGTGGTATGCCATGTATACACAAAAATCAATTTTTAACCAAAACTGTACATTTTCTTAAGTCAAATATGTTTAAAACTGGAAAAACTCTTTTTCTAAATGTGTTTATTGAATCACAAATCTCCAAACCCAACTATGATTCGAGAGCCAACCTTTTCTAAAATTGGGTAAATATTCAAATTTTCTTAAAATTGGACTTTATCAAATTTGTTTTTTAATCACCTAAAAAAATGTTTTCTTAACGATTAGGTGGCGACTCTAAACACATCACACGTGCACACCAACGAACACATGTGGAGTGTACAAATGTGGGACCTGGCCACAACCACAACGCTATGCGCTATCTGATCCCTCGTGGTCGGTTTTCTTAAGCCATAAACTCGAAGGTGCTCTAGGAAATCCCGCAGGCTTCGGATGGGGCCTCACAGCTGGTGACTCCACTGGCAGCATTTGGAAACTAACTCAAAATTAAGCGGATTATTTTTCGATAAAAACATCTTTGGGTTCAAGATTGTATGGAAGTAGGTTTTTATGCATCACTTCACATGTTCCTATAGCTTAGGAAAATCTGGATAGAGAGTAACATTGAGTGAGCTTCCCTCTTTGGGACTGTTTTGTCGATAGTGAAATCATCCAATTCCAAGTTTATTGTCCAAAATATGGACACCAGGGGGGGAGGGGGAGGGGGAGGAATTGGTGTTTATAAAGTTTTTAGGATTTTCAAACAAGTTTATCAAATTTTAAAGTTTCAAAAACTTTTTCAAGTAATTAGCAACCAACAACTTAAAATGAATAAGATTAAGAAACTTGTGTGTGCAAACAACCAATTTCAAATCACCAATTCATAAAGTAAAACATAGCATTCAAAGTAAATAACAAATAAAGAAAAAAAGAGTAGAGAATGCTCAGTTTATAGTGTTTCGGAGTCCTCCTATGTCCACACTCTCAATCCAACTAATAGAGGTTCCACTATCTATACTTTAAAGCTTCCAAGCTTTTAGTTCTTCGAGATTTCATCCAAATACAATGATTGTAGTAAATAACTCCCAATCAAGTGGTTTTATAATGAGTTTCAAGTCAAAAGACTTGTTTACAAGGTGTTAGGATAACGATTTATAAATAAAAACCTAGCTAAAAGATTTTCTTAAACCTAAAGATTACAATGGAGTACAAGGGTTTAAGAAAATAACAAAGGATTGAGCTTACGGATTAAAGAAAGCAAGAACAAATGTAAAGAATCTTAATGGAATAGTTCTCTTATTATATTGACTTTGTTTCTAATGAATCCATATATACTTATGCTAATTTGGGTCCAAAAATACTCCTTCAACGTTCAAAAAGTACATGTGATGTCATCTTTAACGACCAGTGTCAAAGGGGATACAATCGTATGGCCTATTATGGATGGTCGTATCCAGTTGTTGAGTTTGAATTTAATAATCATTGGAGTACATACGGGGGTATACTACCCTGTTGATACGGGTGTATCCAAATGCCCTAGATTTTCCAATCTTCTTTGGATTGGCATATGGTTGTATAGAAATCTCTCTATACAAGCGTATCCAATTTGCCCTAGATACCCATAAATATTATGTACTGGCATACGGTCGTATAAAACCTTGTCTATATGTTCGTATCCATTCCTGCATATGTGCATATTGAGAAGTAGCATGCAGGTGTATCCATCTGTTTTCTGCACTTTTCAAAAATACTTTGATTCTAAAATATTTGTTAGTATGTTCAAAGTGTATAGACACATATTCTAAGTATCAGAAACATAATTTAATGCATTATGCTCATAATAAGCTCAATCCAATGTAATTTTGACAATTTCATTTCATTTTATCCAATAACTATACTAATGGTTTTGGAATCATCAAAATAAGGAAGACAACAATCTCTCCTTTTTTTATGATGACAAAACCTTAGTCTAATTTCAAGCAAAAAACAATGAAATGCTATAAAACTAAACATGAAGACTTTGTCAAAAGTGTGCAAAATTTTGGCAATACTCCCCTTATCTATATGCCAACATTTTGATAAAAATTTTGCATGAAAAACTATTTTAAAGAAAGTAACAATGCAAAAACTTTAAAGTGCTAAGCATAACAAGCAAGCAAAAGCTTGTATGCAACATATATGTATAAAACAATTGAAATTTCTCAAATTGTACCTAAAATGTACAATAATAAAATGATACGCAATAATCACTACAAAAAATCCATTTATTACTGTCGCAATTTATGCGTCAGTATCGGCGTCAGTAACTGGTGTTACTGACGCCGAACAGTTAATTACTGACGCATAAATTGCGTCAGTATTTCCTCCGACAGTAACAAAAAAAT
>CAOJBK012324559.1:0-11837 GCA_948294925.1 Codiaeum variegatum
ATATATTTTTAATTCAATTAATAATTTTTTCAAAATGGTTCTTCAGTTTTAAATTAAAATTTCCTGATAAACGAAAACACAAAAAAATAACAAATAACAAAAAAATTGTAGTCGCAACCCGAAACATGGTTTATAAATGCAGACAATAATGGAACAGAAATATCCTTAGTAAGCAGAACAGAAATGTTCTTATTAATTTTCTGCAGTTACAGTAGTGCCTTGGTGCAAGTAGACTCATGGCCAAAAGCTAAACCGCTCCAAGCACAAGAAAAATTACCATTCAATCAGTAACAGATACATGAAAAACTTAAAATTAATACTGGAGAGGAGCTTCATATCTCTATCGTCTACAAAGAAAATCACCGCAACTACACCTCTGTTGAACAATACCAGCCTGTCTCAACGATTTTCCAAGCTGGTCAACAAACCACAATAGTAATCCAAAAGCATCAACAGGAGTTTTTCATGAATCATGAAAACATTACACCAATTTTCTTCGCAAAGTCATCCCCATCTTCGTCTTCTACATATTCCTCTTCACCTTCTGCATTTTCCCCCTCTTCATAATACTCTTCCCCTTCATTGACTTGTTCATATTCATAATCACCGTCCCCTTCCCCTTCCCCTTGATAATCAGCATTAGCTTCATACTCATGATCTTCCATACCATCATAGACCATCATTCCATCCCCAGTCTCAGGCTCACTTGGATTAAGTAGTTGAGAAGAACGCTGACCAACAACTGCTTCAGTATTTTCAACAGCTGTTGCCTTGGATTCTTCCTCGTATTTGTTGGATTCGTGTTTAATGGATAAAAGACCATCTTGGGTCTCTGCAGGTGCTGCACTGTTGGAGTGTTCCTTGCTTTCTTTCTGATTATTGTCATACTTATTGGTTGAAGAAGATAGTCCAACACCCGAACCTGCTGCTTCAGCCCCTCTTTTTTTCTTGAGAATCTCACTGAGAGGCATTGGGCCTTCAAATGAAAGATCACCTTCAGATGGCTGGTGATCCTCCAATTGTTTTCTTTTCCTGATAAGTACTTCAGCACCCTCTGTACTTTTTATACCTTTCAACTCTGCTAGGCTTTTAGGACCTGCAAAATCACTACTTCTATCATCAGTCATTTGCCTTCTCATTCGAGCACCCCTAGGATTTCTCCCTTCACTATTATACTCCTCTTCCGCCCTAGCTTTTATTCTGTCACGAAGCCTTCCTTGATGGGATGGTAATTGTGACAACCCAGGTGACAATCTCCCCCTATTTCTAGTACCCCTTTCTATTTCTCTTTCTGCACGCAAATCACTACCACTGGGAGACCTTCCAGGAAGCTTTATTCTACCACGGAGACGACTACTGCCAGTATTCTCATGTGCTGGTAAATTATAGGAGTCCCTTCGTGAAGAACCCCGATAACTTCTCTCCTCAGCATGGTTGTCAGGGACAAAATCATTACTGACAACAGATCTCAAGCCATTAACTCTCCTCGGCTTTGATAGATGATAACGCAGATCTGACCCATCATTGCTTTCAGGGCTATCTGCTTTTGAGTAACCTCTACGTTCCAAATGAACTGGCCCCACTGGCATCCTCTCTGATGAAGCCCTATGCTGTTCCCAGGCATACTGACCTGGCATGCGATCAAAGGAGTCAAAACCTCGTGGATCACGATAATTTTCTCGGTCGATAACATGGTAATCAGCAGCATGACCCATGTCATATTCATCCACAGCATTCAAGTTCCTTCCTTCATGACCCCTCCGTCCATATTGATCTTCACCATGATAATAATCGGAATTTCTCAGCTCATCATCCACAAGTACATCAAAACCAGGAGAAGATTCTCTCAGAAACTCATCAGCATCCTTACCATTCTGTAAAGCATGGTCATCTGGCACTTGAGAGTGTTGCAAACGATTGGACCGACTTGAGTTTCCATTGACAACAGCAGAAGCATTTGTTGTTTTGTATTTCGGTAGCTCATCATCCGAACTTTTTGATGGGGGAAGTTTCCTTCCAACTCCTAACCCATTTCCTGGGGGGGCAGTTTCTTGTTTCAATGCAGATTTAGCTGCAGCAGATACTTCAACTGGCTTCGAGAAATTTGTTTGTGGGTTCTTCTGCTCATGAGTAAGCTTTTGTTGGCCAACAGAAAGCTTCTTTTGAGGTGGGACTTCAGTAGAGAGGGGTGGTATAACCTTGTTACCAGTAGGATTTGGACCATGTAAGAAAGCACATCTATCACCTTTTAAGCAGAGTCCCTTCTGGAAAAAAATGCATGGGACCCCTTGTTTACCTGTATTATGAGAGGTGTGCGCGGTAGGTGCCCCTACAATATGAGATGAAGACAGAGAAGACCCAGCAGAAGCTGACGCTTGTGGTCCAAACAAGCCATCAAGAGGCTGAAATGAGAATATTAATAATTCAATGCCCATAGGTAATAAAACTTAGCCTATAAAAACATATAACTTTATAATAGGAACACTGATTTACATTCCCACCTATAAAAACTCAGCAATAAATTGGTAAAGAAAAGATCTAAAAAAAAAAACTTACTGGGTGGCGAAACCCACACTTGGGATTCAAGCAATTTCCATTCAACCAGTAGTAGCAATCCCTTGGATTAACACGGGCATATTCACTGTGGCGATACTCACATTCACTTCCCTGTTGACAATATAAATAAGGAAACAATATTAGGAATTGAGATGGAATGTTAGTGCTCAAAAAAGCCCAGACAGCTAATAGTTCTGTTGATGAAACCCTAGTTCGGGATATAATATCCAGTGTTAACATGGTTCTATTAAATGGAGTCCACAAATGCAAAGTAAGCACATAGAATTATCAAACCTAAATGAAAACAGACTCAAATATGTTACAGGTCTTTCTCTAACTAAAAGGAACTTGTATTTCAAAATAAAGTTCCAAGCTTCTATTTCAAACAAAATCCCAATCAAAGATTCCTTTAGAAAAGGCATCAAAAAAGAGGGGGGAAAACAGAGTTTCCGAGCAGCTGAATACAGTCCATACAATTCAAAAGGGTATCTCCAGAAAAACTAATCAAAACCCTAAAGATCTAACATCAAAGATACCTAATCCAGTAAAGCCCAATCGTAAATCTGAAACTGAACTATTAATTAACACATGATCCTGAAAACAACAAAGAGAAGGCAAAAACCTTTTTGCAGGTTAAAGGAGAAGCAAGAAAGTAAACGCAATCTGTATTCCTTTTCAAGGCCTCTTCCTCTGCAGTCGGTGCCGGGGCTGTTGTTTGCTGCTGTACTTCTGTGGCCGCAATCATGGCGGTTCTTCAATATCCAAAAACAAAGATCTAACGAATTGCAGATCCAGCTATGACGCAGAGAACCGATCCTAGAATCTTCTGAATCTGAATTGGACGAGCCGCCGCCGAAACAGAGAGAGAAGGGAAAAGAGCGAGGAGTGAGGCTTTATGAAGCTAAAGAGGAAATCGAGTTTTGTCTATTGAATGAATGGAAGAAAGAAAGGAGACGGATGTTAGCTATGTCTCGATAATGTTAAGTGCGTTTGTGATGATGCGCTGGGCCTACTATGCCTTAAACCTATGTTGGGTTTTTTTTTTTTTTCTCTCTTTTTTATTGGCATTTTTATAATAATGCCCAACGGAATTAATGCCGTTTTACAATTTTATCGCATACTTTTAAAATTTTATAAAAATATCTATACATTCTAAAAGTTTACAAAAATACCTTAAAATATTTAATCTTAGGCACTATTAAGTAAAAACTAAAGTTGACCTCTAATCTCTTATAATAAAAAATTTTGATTATACTAAATAAAAAAATTCATATAAAATTTTTAATTTATTATTTTTTAAAAATTTTTATCAATAATTTGCTATATGCAAATTTTCACGGTGAGTTTAGCAGTTTAGTATAAATATACAATATGTATTATATTTATAGTTTTTATTAAAAAATTATATTTATATAATAATTTTTAATATATATATTTTTATTCAAAATATATTTAATATTATTTTAAAAAATTTTAAAATAGTATTTAATAACATCAATGAAATATCAAATGTATTTATAATTTTTTAATTAAAAATATTATATTAATTTAAATTTCTAAAGAGTTTAAAATAAATCAGTTTTTATTTTTGTTGAAAATAATAAATTAGTTTCTTTTAATAGGAAATGAATAAATTAGTTTTTATATGCATATTACTATAATATGTGTATTTGGCTAGCTTATAAATTAGGGTATTATAGAAATAAAAAAATAAGAAGTAGCTTATGATTCTCACTCTTATATGTAATTGAGATTAATAATATAATTTTTCTAAATTGATATGCACACAACTTAATACATCGCATGTAATAAAATATTAATATTTTATAAAAAGAGTTTTTTTTTTAAATAATTTTATAAGAAGATACATGGATTAAAGTAATATAAATTGCAAGGAAAAAATATAATAAAAATATTTTTTAGAATTGTAAATCGAGATTTGATTTTCCTACTTTGATTTTAAAAAATTCAGAAATAGTAAAATCATGATCATCTCCATCAAATTATTGGATACATATTGCATAATCAAAATAGTCAATAAAATTAATTAGCTATCTAATTATTTATAATTAGGACTCGTAATATAATATATTATTATATGTTTAATATGTTTTTTCAAAAGAATATATGTAATATATTATTTATATTTTTTAAAATAATATATTATTTATGTTGAATAAAACTTTACTAATATGTATACAAAAGTTGTTTAATATAAATTTTGTAATTAAATATACATTAAAATTTTTGTAATCACATTTTTTTAAAATAAAGTTCAAACTTGCTATCATATAATCATAAGTTTATATAAGTTGCTATAAGTTTATTAAACTTAAGTTTATATAAATTGTATTGTAACCTGGATTTAATTGTTGTCAAATCCAATTCTAATTTGAATGTGATAAATCTTTTTGTATCACAAAGTCAACTTTTATAGTGGGCCTCCATAATAAAGCTTACCGTTAATGTTAAAATTTCTTGATAAAAAGTGCTAATATTTTTTTATAAATCTTTTATTATATTGTAAAAATAGTGCTGATATAGTATAAATTCAATTTTTTAAACTTGTATAAGTACAATTCTATATACAACTAAACTTTAATTACGTGGCTCATGTTTTAATAATTTTTATTTAATTAATAAAACTATAAATTAATATAATGACCCTATTAATTACTCAATTTGTCCCAAAAAAAAAATCATGGCTACATTTTTTATTTCAAATTGTAGTTCAGATTTAATTAATTTATTTATTTACAAAAATATTCTTAATTAATTATTATTATTTAACTTTACATGTTTATTGATCATTAATAATAAGGATAAAAAAATTATATATAAAATTAATTATAATAATTATAATATTTATAATTTTTTAATCTTCATGAAAATGATAATATTATTTTTTTGGGACGGAATGAGTAATAACTTAGTGAAGATTTTTTATATTTTAAAAGCAATTTATTTATTAATTAATGAACTATTAAAAATCCAGATGCAATAAAAAAATCTATTTTGTTTTGAAAGTGCAATAAAAAGCCTTGGTTAAATACATGAAAATTAAGACAAATTATAATTTGTATTAATAACTACTGGCTCGTCTAGGATGACCCCAAGCTACGTAAATGACTCAATTCTAGCATAAAGGGGTTGACCTCTGAGAGGTCGAGCTTGGAGACTGAGACAGGTCTAGCATAAAGGTCGGTCCTTGGACTGAAGCTGAGTAAGAACTCTCAGACGAATAGAGAGAGCTCGTCCCCAAGGAGCTCGTCCTTGAAGATCTCGTACCCACAGAAGTGGATTAGCACGACTAAGAGGTAGATTCATATTATCTCTCTTATTCCTAAAATTATGGGATATCTATCTATTAGCTTATCTTGTAGAACTTGAAAATTACCAGCAGGTATATAAGCCTATCTTGGTCACAAGGAACATGTGAATGACTCTAAACCCTAAAACTCTTGACATTGAATCTCTCCATATCTAATTACTAACTTAAGAATTGGAGTAGCTGCCGAAAAGGCACCCCGTAGTCTTCATCTGTCTTGCAGGTTGGCTTTGGAGTGGATCTTTAGGACTTCAAAGTGCTAGAGAAATCAATAATTGACCATATTAATATTAACTTATTTAAATATAATATCATTTTTTATAATTATTTAGATTAATTTATTAACAAAGTCAATAGTAACAGTGGAGAACTTTTCAAAATGGCCTGAGGCCGAGCCGGTAGCTACAATCACTCATAATAAAGTTATTAACTTTGTTGATAAATTTATTGTAAGTAGGTTTGGGATACCTAAAGTCATTATCACAGACAATGGAAAGCAGTTCGGCTCAAAACAGTTCAAATCTTACTGTCAAGGCCTGAAGATCCACTTATATTTCTCATCAGTAGCTCACCCACAGACAAATGGGCAGACAGAGCTCACCATAAGAACCTTGTTGCAAGGTCTCAAAAAGAGGCTCGATGATAAGAAGGGAAACTGGGTGGATGAGCTCAACAACGTTCTATGGAGCTATAAAATCACACCTCGTACTACAACAGGGGAAAACACCCTTTTCCCTAATCTATGGAAGCGAAGCTATAGTACCAATGGAGATTGGACAGCCATCCTTTAGAGTGGAGGTCCACGAACTGGTGGATCAAGCGTCAGAGAGAAGGACAGACCTCGATCTGGTGGAGGAGCTAAGAGACTTGGCTTATGCAAGATGGTTGTGTACAAGCACAAGATAGCAAGGTATCATGATAAGAAGGTCAAGTATAAAATGTTCAAAGTTGGGGACCTCATCCTAAGAAAAGTCGAGCTATTAAGGGGTAATGCTAGAGTGGGCAAGTTACAACCCTATTGGGAAGGCCCCTACAAAATCAATAAGGTGGTGAGGCTTAAACCATATCAACTAGAAGAGCAAAAAGGGAAGATTCTACCTCACACTTGGAATGTTGATAACTTAAAGAAGTATTTTATTTAGATAGTTGTTTATTATTTATGCAACTTTATTTCAATTTATTATTGTATTTTGTTTAAGTCTAGACAAATGATGAGGACGCTAAGGACGTGCCAACCTAGTCGAGATGTCTGGGTGCATCTACTGATTCAGGCACCATGAATGAAACTAAGTTTTTCTTGGAAGTGCCAGTGTAAAGCCAAAATTTATTTCCAACTTTGGGAGAATGATCCTAAGATCGTCCCTACAAAAGAGCAATCCTAAGATCGTCCAAATAAAAGAAAGATCTAATGATTGTCCCCATAGAAGAGAGATCCTAAGGTCCCCACAAAAGATGTCCAAATAAAAGAACGATCCTAAGATCATCCAAATAAAAAAATGATCCTAAGATCGCCTTAATAAACGAACGATCCAAAGATTGTCTCAATAATGAAATGATCTAAAGATCATCCCAATAAGAATAAAAAATGACAAGGTATATAGCTCACTCAAAAATAAAATATAAAATATATATTTCATTAACAAAGAAAGTTAATACAAAAGAAGGGAGGGGGCGAGCTCCAAAATCAACCCCAAATTACAAATAACGTACAAAATTGAGCAAGGCAAAAAGATCAAGCTACAGGATCTAGAGGTCGAGCACTTGAAGACTCGGGAACCTTGGAAAAGATGCTCTCTACATGTTCGATATCGGCTAAGAAAGCAACATTAGGCCCAAACTTCTTAACTGCCTCGTCTGCTAACTATTTGCCAAAGGCAAACAGCCAGTCCACACTTTGGTTTTCTAAGCGTTCAACATTTGCTTATTGGCATTTGACCTCTGTGGTTTGGAGCTCCACTTCAGCCGCTTAAGAAGACAGCTCCTTCTCCGTGCTCTCAAGATCTTTCTTCGCTTCCTCCAGTTCTTTCTTAAGGCGCTATCTTTTCCTTTCCTCCTCGTCCCGAGCCTTGTTGAAAGCCTTCTTCAAGCTTTCTAACTCTTTGGCTTGGAGTTCAGCAGCAACCCTTACTTCGGCAAAGCTCTTTTGAAATGATGTCCCCTCCTTTAAGCTCGTTGAACGACAAGCTAGTAAGGTGCTCTGAGGTAGAACGAACTCATCCAACTAAAAATTAACACAAGAACATTTCAGTATACACTTTAAGATCGAACCAAATAAAAGGAAATGTGAAAAAGGGACATACCATTAAGGCTTTACTGCAGCCTTCAACTCCAATCTCCTCATCTGACATAGTCTCAAGCAGTTGAAGATCTGCAAAAGGGATGAGTGAGTCAACCACCTTTCTAGCAATTTTATAGTCCCCTAAACTGGAATTGGGGCCAAAGTTCTTGACAAGGATGCTAGCTAAGACACCCATAAAGGAAGGAGAGGTACCATAGTGGTAGCCTCAGTCCCAGCTGTGACGATCTCTTCCCTTGGTAGCTTAGAGCGGGCAGTAGAGGGAGGATCCACTGGATGTTCATCCTCCCCTTCCGAAGAGATCACCACCATAGTAGAAGGATCATTTGCTGGACTAGTGGTAGAGTTTAGTTCACCCCTTGTTTGTAGCTGCTCAGTGGGGGGATTTAAAGTCTTAGCCAGAGCAGGAAGAAGGCTTGTCTCCTGGGTTTGAGTTCTTTAGGCCGCCAAGGCCTTCCTCTCCTTCATTTTCTTCAAAATGGTAAACATATCTACAATTTAAAAAAAAAAAAAGAGGCGAGAAGTCAATTAGTATATTTAGGGAACAAAAAGCACAAGGGAAACATATTTGTACCCCCATATGGGTTGAGCCGATGCCCTAGTTTGTCTACTATCTTCCCTGTGTACCATGCTTCCACTAGGTATCAGCAGTCGTACTTCCCATACTCTCCTACCCATTTCAATATTAGCCTTAGATTGTCCGCTATTAGGAACGGGGAGACGCCTCTTGTAGAAGACAGGGAGGTCTTCATTCCATTTCTTTGGAAGATCAGCTAAGCTGTCATGATATATGAAGAAGTAATTCTACTTCCAGGTGGCCTTCAGGGAGGAAGGAAGGTCAAAACACTTCTTGTTATCCAATTCCTGCAAGTGGCACCAGTCCAGCCCTCTTATAGGGACGACCCTATATAAGTGTTGTATGACAGGTATTGATAGCTCGATCCTGAGCCAGTACACCATCATTTGTAGGCCCCTAAGGATTTTTCAGGAGTTCGAGTGGAGTTCAACAATGGGCACTCGATACGTCTGGAGCCATGTAATGTTCAGGTCGGACAGGGGAAATCGTAACCCCGATGTCAGTGTGTCGTAGTAACATATCACGCCCCCTGTAGGTGCCTTAGAGTTCACCCATTGAGACTCTGTGGGAAGTATGATATGATAATCCTTTGGGAAGGCAAACTCTTCCCCTATGGTCATCAGGTCGATAGTAGTTAAAATGGTTAGCAAAGCTTCGACCCCAGGGGTCTTGTTTCGTGTGGTGGCCCCTTTGTATTGGAACTAGAGGCGGCCTTCTTCCCTTTGTTTTTGGAAGGCTCGATTGCTCAGTATTCCTCTTCACTATGATTGTTATCACTATTCAGGTCATCCTCAATTAATTGGAGGTCTACCTCAGGGAGCTCTTTCTCCCTTCACTCGTAAGGAACTATGGCCCTTTTAGATTCAGGCCTAGACTAGGCTCCTTCACTTGGGTTTATTTTCCTCCTCTTTCTTAAAGGAGATTCTGGAAGGGCTCATTCTAGTGGGGAGGTAGCCTCCCTTTGATAGTTTATGCTCAATGAGGGACTGGGTGCAAAATCTAGGCGGTGGTAAAAAAAATGAGACATTGAAGCCTCTGGGTTTTGGCTATCCTTTGGCTACTCATTTTTTATGGGTAAAGGAAGAAAAATAAAAGAGTAGAGAAGAAAAGAATGGGAAAAAAAGTGTTAAAGTGAAAAATGACCTGAAATGGTTGTCTGGAGACTCTAGACAGTGGTCGGAGGACATAAGTTAGCCGGAAAATGCGAAATGGGGGTAAGGAAATACATATCTGAAAAAATATGTAAAGTGGGTTTTTCCCTACTTTTATAAGGAGAAGGGGAGTAAAAGACGAAGAGATGTCTCTGTTACCAAGAGTGCAAGAAATTGACTCATGGTGATAGATGGCAGGCTGCAAAAGTGGAAAGGATGTCGAACATTCTGGAATAGCCCGGAGTGCATGCCACATATGTGGAAGTGAATAATAGGCAGGAAATTTCCCGCTCCATCAATTCAAATAAGTCAAGGTATAAGGTCGGAGGGAGCTGAGCACCTTATAGTGTTTGACTAGGGTCTGTTAGGAGACATGTGATAACCACTGGCTCGTCCAGGATGACCCCAAGCTACGTAAGTGGCCCAATTCTAGCATAAAGGGGTTGAGCTCTGAGAGGTCGAGCTTAAAGATAGAGACATGTCTAGCATGAAGGTCGATCCTTGGACTGAAGAAGAGTAAGAACCCTTAGACGAATGGAGAGAGCTCATCCTCAAGGAGCTCGTCCTTGAAGATCTCGTACCCACAGAAGTGGATAAGCACGACTAAGAGGTAGATTCCTATTATCTCTTTTATTCCTAAAATCATAGGATATCTATCTATTAGCCAGTCTTGTAGGACTTGGAAACTACCATTAGGTATATAAGCCTATCTTGATCACAAATAACAGGTGAATGACTCTAAACGCTAAAACTCTTGACATTGAATCTCTCCATAGTTGATTACTGACTTAAGCATCGGAGTGGTTGCCGACAAGACACCACATAGTCTTCATCTGTCTTGCATGTTGGCTTTAGAGTGGATCTCTAGGACCCTATGGTGCTTAGAGAAATCAATAATTGGCCATATTAATATTAATTTATTTAAATAGAATATCATTTTTTATAATTATGTTAGTGTTTAATTATTTAGAGTAATTTCTTATTGTGTTCTAATTAATTAATTTGCTTTGTTTGTAGTTTATTCTTAAGCTTTTTAGCTTCTCCTTCATTTTAAATAAAAAAAAAAAAAAGCTAATCAACTATTAAAAGTCCAAAAGCAATTAGAAGTAAAACACATTGCTTGTGCTATGGATTGGTTTCGATATTTTAGAGTATTTCATTTTATTTTAAACTAATTCATATTAAATTATTTAATTATTAAATTAATAATTGACTATTTTAACCTCCAATTAAGAAGAAATTAAGAATTGGCGAGGGTGTTTTTGTAAATTTGCCTACCCCTCCATACTTTTATATATACTAGTTTTTTTTTAATGTGCTTCGCACGTTACTAAAATGTCTCGTTATATATTTAATTACTATATTACTAGTCTCATGAATTGTGTCCATTTATTGTTTGGTTGTTCATTCTTCTTTTAATTAATTTTTTGTTATGATTAATTTTAAATTATCATAAAATTTTAATTATAAAAAAGATTATAGTGAGAGTAATTTGATAGTTTAAAAATAAAATATTTAATGGTTGTCTTATTTTGTATGATTAATGATCAAGAAAATAAAATCAAAGTTTTAAATTTCGTTTCATTCCAGCATAAACAGGCAAAATGTTTCATTTCGTTAAGAAAAATTGAATAAAATTTGTTCAATTTTGTTTCAGGTAAAATCTCGACCGTTTTGAATTATACCTGCCGAACATGGCCAAAATGGTTGTTTCTGCCGAGATGGCCAAGACAGACTGATACATAAAATTAGATTTTATAAAAAAAAAGTTTGTTTTTCAACTATAAACTATTAAATTTAGTAAATTTGTTAACTTACATTTTCAAATAATAATTTTATTATTAAGATTTTATATATAAAAAATTTGAAACAATCTGAAACATTCCGATACAGAAATATTTCATTCCATTGACAAATCCGGAATAACCA
>CAOJBK012324625.1:0-12526 GCA_948294925.1 Codiaeum variegatum
TAACAAAATGTAAAGTTCGATGATCAAATTAAAATTTATTTTAATATATGTTAGATTTGATAGTTCATAAATTTTTTGGGCTAAAATTGATGTTTTTGCCTATTTAATATATGATGTAAGAACAATACAAAACAAAATGAAATAAAAGCTACCAAAAATAATTTAAGAATAATTGTCTCTGATGCTAGGTTGACATCACCGTTGGTTGTCGTGCTCGGAGCTATCGAGGGTGCTTCTTACTTTGGATATAGACTGAACTGTCATCAGAACTCTTAAAATTAAGGATATGCGGTATATAGGCTTCCACCACCAACCTATATCCCAAAAGGTGCGATATAGGTTAACATTGTCATAATTGGGGTGAACAACTGCAGTCGGTGGCTATAATTAGGGTTTGTAAAGTTGTTTTCTAAAAGAGTAGTGGTGTTCGCTTTGGAAGAAGTCATTGTCTTTTATTGTTACCCTAAGGCAGTGGAATTCTAACCCTAAGGAATTTGATGGATTTGGGCTTCAAACTATGGGTTAAGGCCTAGCTTGTTGCTTTGATTGCATCTGGGCTTAGACTTCATTCGGTCTGGAAATGAAACTAGGGCCTTGAGGCTAGACCTAGGCTTTTGTTTAAGAACTCAACATGGGTTTTAGGTTTGGACCCACCTCTGGGTCTGGGCCCACTTCCATGGGCTTGACCATGGCTTTGGGGATTTTACTCTCTACTTGTGTCTGGGCCAATGATCATAAGCTCGGCCGAGACTCCTAGAGCTGTCTTTGCCCAATTTGTAGCTGCTCTGGGCCCTAAGAGTTGGGCTTTTTCTTAAAGCTTCAATCAATTTGCAAAGGCTTTGAGGTAGATCCACCTCAATTTACCTTTTGATCCTTGGACTTTTGGGCCGGTGTTAACAATGCCCTCTGCATCCTCAGTCGAGATTATTATTTTGAATAAGTTGGGGATGCACCTACTTTGGCCTCCTTTGCTTAGTTTGGACTTTCATCATGCAACTTCAAAATCAGCCTTGATTAGAATCTTAGGCTCTGATCTTAATGTCCTTTCACATACCTGTTGTTTCAACTTCTTTTCGCCATATTTTAGCGCCATTATTTGCCTCAAAAATATGAAAGGTCACAACATTAATTGTTGACCTATATATGCCTCACTTGGAAATTCTCGTTCTACCATATATTCACAAAATAATTAGCCTACTAAGACCTCATACAACCAAGTTTTTCTTAGGTAATTTCTTTATGCTTTTCATGATTAAAGTTAATGTGATTTTTCTTTTATTGGGTAAGGTTAACATTTTTCCTTTTTTGGGTGCAACTTTATACTTGCAAGAAAAATGAATAAGCCAAGCAAGCCCTCTTCTAATGTTAATCCTGTGGAGGCTCACCAGGACCTATCCTCCAGTTAGAAGGTTAGCAACAAAGTACTTATCCCTTATCGATCTGGTTACGCTATAGGTCCTTACTGTAGTAATCCCCTTAGCATGATTCCTAGGTTTCTCTTTAATGATGCAAACCCTCCTCGATTCATTTCTTTTAATATCATGTCTTCTTAGGACTGAGCCCCTATGTCTCGATCTTGGCCCCTTATCAATAGGGACTTCTAGTGCTGATAGGATTGTATGGCTTGAGTTTATTAGTCCACCTAGTAAGCCTCAAGAATAGATAAGCTTTTAGACTTATGTATTGGTCATTTTCCTTTGAACCAACAATTCCTTCTTTCATCCCTTTTATTCTACTCAACTCGAAGCAATGATTTTTTTTCAACTTCTGGTTCGTGTCTATAACTCAGTTTGACTTGACACTTCTCCTAGATGTGCCTATGTCGAGGGAACATGTAAATCCCTTCATCCCTTTCTCCTTCGATCCTGATATCTCTTTTGAAAAGACCTATGTATCATATAAATATTATTATGAGATGAACATAACTAACTACACTGATTCCCTACCCAATAAGCACATAGCCTTCCTACTTTTCTTTCTTAGCAAGTATGTCTTATGTACAACCTTAGTTAAAGTGATAAAGGAACTCCTTAAACTTGCTAAGGCTCTGGCTTGTAGGGCTAGATATGACCTTGGATCTTAGTCATATATACATGAGCATTTATTCTTTTCTGGTCGGCCCTGATCCCTATTCCTTCAGCACCCTTAGAGGCCCAATATGGATTGTCTAATTGTGGCTGATCATCTATTTTCCCTGTTTTCTTAACCTTCCTTATCCTTCGGAACCTTACCCAGCCTATAGCCATTAGTTCAGAACAGCTAGCTTCATAGACTTTCCTATTAGGAAGTCATCAATTTCTTCTATTCTATTCAAGAATTTCTTTCATCCTCTTTTTGTCCTTTTAGACCCTCAACTTATAGATTAATTGACCACAATTTACATACTCTGATAGCCCTCTAGAGGAAAACTACCCTATTGTAGAGAAGTGGCATGATTCTTGGGGGAGTTTTCTCACTTTTAGGGACCTTCCCATCAACACTTCTATAGAGTCCAATGGAGGGATTGAGGTATATTGCCCTTAGCTCTTTGTTTAAAAATTTAGTTTCCTCCAGGAATTTCCTTACCCTACCACTTTTTCCTTAAACCACCTTTCCCCAAGCTGTTTTTACATCAAAAAGAAATACTATCAATAGCTTAGGGAGCTTTAAGAAAACTAACTTAGGGATCTTCAACTTCATGACGTTGAACCCCTCCCTAGCATAACCAATCAATTTGGAACATGATGTGATGGTGTTCGAGACCATTTCATGTCCAGGGATTTCTCTGAGTTTTAGAATGGGTTAGGTTTCATTACTAGGCTTGATACTAACCATGTGATTTCCAATGTGCATTAAATGGATGTTAGCACTCCTCAAGGCATGCACTTAAGAGACATTTACAACTTTGAAAAAATTTATAAGATAAAATGCAACACACTATCTCACTTTATACAAGATGTACATAATGCCTAGCAGAGAATAAATGCTGAAGCCCTTGCATCTGCCACCAAGAGAAGAAATAAAAGGGTAGTAGAGATACATCAAATTATAATTGCTAGCCTTATATCTCATGGTCATGCACCCAATACTGAGGTCACCATTCCTCCTGAATGATTTTCAGTGAAGGAATAACCCATAAAATGGCCTAAGCTTCCTAACGCCCCTTGTGGGTTTGCTGGGCCAATTTTTTAAAAATAAATTACCCTTCTGAACCCCCAACTTTGATTGGTTACTTCACTTCAGAATACCTATGGACAAACATAATAAGCCCACTTATCCAGGTCGAGGTAGTTAACTTTAAACTTCTAAATCCTTGAATATAATTGTATTTCATCATTCTAACTTGTGTTTTGATGCAACTTCCATCCTTCAGCCCATTGGAGATACTTCCCTATCGATCAAATGGGAGGCAGAGGATGACATCCTGGAAAAGCCTCCTAAGAAATCCAGGCCTGGCATAATGTTCTATTTGAAAATTTATATGTTTCTTCCCAATGATTATGTCAGTTTTTACCTAAAAATTACGTTTAATCTATTTTTTTAAATGTTCTTTAGAGAAAATCAAGATTTGATGCAGAAATAATGTTATTGGATCAAAAGACGAAGTTCTTGAGTGGTGAGCGAGATTAAATTATGTAGTTTTTGGTAGGATCCAAGGAACTTACCTTTGCACGGGCCATGCCAAGTATGAAAAAGGTTGTGCGAATGGCCTTAACCTGCATTACACACTGAATGGAAAAATGGAGGAAATTTGTCACGGCACGGGGCCATGCGAAAGGGTGATATGGCTTGCCAATTCATCTCTATCTGTATCTTACACTGATGTAGATTAGATCATCCGCACGAGCTTAGAGCACACAGGCCCTGTGCGCCTCAGTTATGGCCGTGCCGACGCAACTTATCTACAACTATAAATTCATGCTATTATGATGTTTAGGTCATTCTTGGTAATCCTTTTCAGAGAATTTACTGATAGATTCTCTTATTTTTAGGGTTTAGACTTAATTTCTTCAAAATTTTCATAATAGTTTACTTAGATTTCATATTGATTTAGCTTGTATTCAAGAATAAAGTTGAATTTCTTCAAAGAGACTGAGATTTTTTGCACCTTTCTTGAGGTTTATAATCTTAACTCTTTTACTTTAAATTTCTTTGGGTAATCTTTGTGCTAAGAGATTAAGCATGATTTTCATTAATTTCATTGTTAATTTGTTAAGTTTTAAACCAATCATGAACTAAATTTCCATTCTCTAGAGATTGAGCATGAAATAGTCTTGATATGAATAATAGTAATTGGGTTCTTTGATATTGTTAAACTTTTGCATGATTGAATTGAATTAATGATTATAAACGATTGCCTGATCACCAATTAGTTTAAGTTAGGGTTTAGGTGATGGAGCAAGAGTAGAAATTTAAATCCAAAACTATTCAATTAAATTCTAAAACGAATTAGAAATATAAGTTTTAGTCTAAAATCCATTGATTGATGCATATTTTCTTTAAATTACTTCTATGAATGTGATTGCCAATAGAATAAGCCATAATTAAATGATTTCATCAAAATCGGATACTTTAGCATAATTCATTGACCCAATTGCTTAAATTCATAGACGATGGACTACAGATTGTTAAGATTTCTGGACCCATTCATATCATTACATATCACATATTTACATTGCTTGCTTTAGTTTAATTACTCATATTATTTTTCAAAATAAAATTTCTTTTACTTTTATTACAATTTGGCGAAACAAATCAATAAGTCGACGCGAGTTTCTTGAGAGATACGACATTGGGTTCTCAATCTATACTATAACAGTCTGTATACTTGCAGTCTCTATAGACTAATATATTTATAGGCGAACATATAAATTTTGCACCTTCCTCAAATTTTCTCACTTATATATGTTTATGCTAACTCTTTTGCCTTTTCCAGAAAATAAGGATTGTCAAGTTAGAGAAAACCAAGGGAAAATCCATGACCGAGTCTTTAAGTTCCAAGCCCTAGCTCCTAGAGAAGTCTCCCTCCACTTTCTCCTCATCCACTTCGCACCGATTTGACTCACATCGTTCTAGGCTTTCAAGTCAATAAACTAAGGAGCCATCAATTCGCTTTAAAGATGCTCCCCAGCTATCCTCGAGGTGCCAACCCTCAAAATCCAAGTCAAGGATCCAGCTAGTCAATGAGGATATTCATCCTTCTCGTGTAGATCTCACCACTAAGTAGGACATTCTAGATGTCATTGAGAGCTTAAACCCCAAGGCTTCACCACGAGAAACAACCTTTCTTATTGCCTCCATCAAGGTAAATGAACTTCATTGGCCTTTTCTGCTTTCATCCCTTGATTAGCTCTAACACTTGTTCAATAAGTAGGAGAATGATCTTGATGACCTTACAAGCTTCTTTACAAATATGAAGTGTGAAGATCCAGACTTAGGGCCATCCACCTAAATTGAGATAACTATCCTTGCTCCTTCTTTTGTGATCTCCCCAAAGGTTAAGAAGCACAAAAAGAATTTGGTTGACATGTCTGGGAAGGGCTTATAGCTTCTCTTTGATAATTCTTCCCACAGGACAACACTTGATAACATGAAGTTCCTTTCAGAGCACGCCATCGAGGCTCATATGATAGTGGGCTAAAAGGTGACGATTGATGGCTTCCTACATTGCTTCAACCAGATGGTGTCTGAATTTAACACAATTGAGGCTCACGAATAATAACTTGGCAACTCTAAAGCCTGAGGTGAAAAAGACCAGGCTAACCTAACTTCCATCTAGTATAGTGGGCTAGCCTATACTAAGTAGTACAAGACTTTAGGCTGACAGATACAACCTATAAATGAAGTTATTGCTCTTTTAGAAAAGGAGGTGGCCCTTAAGAGAGATGAACAGGCCAAAATCTAGGAGAAGCGGTCGTAGGCTCTAACTAATGCTAAGATGCTCAATGAGGAGGGTAAGAAAATAAAGATCTGTATTAAGGAGGGTCTTGAACGAATCAAGGAGCTGTAATTAGAAGTGGAAAATTACAAGGATGATGAGGAGTACATGGAGAAGGCCTTGGATTCTCTTTTCTTGGCTCTTAATTAATCCTTAGATTTTGTTAATTTGTTAATGTTTGTAACTCTTGAACAAATCCCCTTGTGGGCATAATTATTTGTTTTTGTCAACCACGGGGTCGATTGTTTAATTTTTTTTTATTAAATAGTGAATTTAATATGAATGCATGATATGCTTTTGCCTTTATCTATCTCGCCCTTAAACTTTATTGAATGGATGGAATTAATTTTATTTCTTTGCAAAGTGTATGTACAATTAGTCACTTCAGCCGATATTTACAAGTATTAACATGAAAACATGTCTTAAGTCGAATACTAATAGCATCAAAATCGGCCTAAAAAATAAAAAGATAAATAGCACCTTAGCCAATAGACAACAATAATATCATCCTTATAAAGGAAACAATTAATTTAAATGTTCCCTAGCTTTTTCAAACTATGACCGATAAACTTGATCCCATAGGGATGGCTTGTAAAACTTCAAGTACTTCCCATTATGGATCGACCTTAGGTAATTTCATCCCCCGATAATTTTTAAGTACCATTTCCTTCAATTTCATTAACCTCAAATGGCCCTTCCAATTTTACTGACCATTTACCCAGGTTTGGCTATTTCTCCTTGAGAAGAAAGATAGCTTTCCAAATACGATTTCCCACTATGAGTGCCTTTGACTGAACCTTCTTGTTGTATACTCTCTCTACCCTCTTATTTTAGACTTGCTTTTTGTCTAGAGTCACTATCCCAACATAGTCTAACTCATCTAGTTCCCTCTACATTACATCCTCATATTAATCTAGGGTGACCTGATCCTAGTGGCTTCTTCTGATCGATTTGACCGTTAGCCCGACTAGGATCATAGCATTATGCCCATAAGAGAGTTTGAATGGAGTGTCACCTATTTCAATTTTGATACTTGTCATGATTGCCCAAAGTGTATCACCTAGTAACTCATGCCATTTATGATGATCCTATTTATTACTTGGTTAGTAGACTTAGCCTTCCCGTTTGCCTGAGCCTAGTAAGGGGTTGAATGTAGTAACTTTATCCCATATTCATTACAAAATTTCTTCACAGCTTATCTAGTAAACATTGTCTCTTTATATGTTGTAATTGTTTGGGGTAGGCTTGTTCTTATCACAATATATTCCTTGATAAACTCGATCACAACCTTTTATGTGACATTCCTTAAGGGGACAACCTCTACCCATTTTGAGAAGTAATCCTTAGCCACCAGGATGAAATAGTGATTTTGTGAGGATAGAGAGTAGATCTTCCTGATAATGTCCATAGCCCATCCTCTAAAGGGCCAAGGCTTTATAATGGGATAAAGCTCTATTACTTGTGAGATCTGAATAGGACCATGTTTCTGCCAAGTTTCACATCCCCTAGCATAATCCATGCAATCTTTGGCCATTAGTAACCATGCTACTGAAGTAACTATCTCATGAGTTTTCTTGATTAGTGAGGTCCTGCCTTTCCTTCATACACCTCGGCCATGGCTAACATTTCTTCTTTGGGCCTGAGGAAAAGTAACTGTAGGTCTTGATATTTTGTGTACAAAATCCCTTCCTCTTGTCAGAAATTCGGGGCAATGAGTCTAGTTTGGTGATTAACATCTATTAAGGGATTTTGTAGGAATTCCACTAAGGGCTTTCTCCAATCCTTGCTCACATCTATTAAAAATACCTCTAGGTGCTTCTCAACCCCATTCTTGAAGTTGGTTAAGGGGGTTTCTTCGAACCACTATAGATAACCAAATGTCCCCTGTGTCAGCTTGTTTTCTTCTCCATTCGCGACTCTGGCTGAGTATTTTAGGAAAATATGTTTAAAAGATTTAAGTAAATGTCGCCTTCGTGCAATAAGGCTGTAAGACTGGTGTTTAATACTTGTATTTTCTTATCAGTTGATTGATCGCTAATAGTGAATCACCTCTAGTGCCTTTCATTTTTTTTAATTTCAATCCTTAATTTTATTAATTTAATTTTAAAATCAAAGTTTAAGGTTAATTATAAATTATGCACTTATTTTTTTAAATTTTCTGAAGTGCATTTGTTAGGATGTATAATTGTAAGTTGTAACTATCAGAGTTCTTAGTCCAACATATCATTGGCCTAATTCCAAATCCTTCCCTTGGGATGATAAGAGAATTTGAGTTACTTGGGACATTTGTACATGCTCAATTCTAATTGGGCTACAATTTTGTAAATCATTCACAGATTTTGTTACCAACTTCTGCCCGTTTTCCTTAATAAAAGTTTAATATCGTTATTTTGGCCCAGAATGATATCGTTACTTAGCAACCATGTTTGTGATTTTTCCCCTAAAAATTGTACAATGATTATAAATAAACAATTTTTTATATTGGATTTAAAAAACAAAACAAAACAAAATTTTAAATTTAGAGATGAGAATCAAATCTATCCTAGTGGACTAGTCAATTTATATGTTTATTCTAACTTAAAATGACTTTTAATTATGTTATCATCTTTACCATCATTTACAAATCTATGATGGTATATGTGGAAAACATATAAGGCACCATCTTTGTTGGATATGTTATGTAAACGATAGGGTCATTTTGGATGCACATAGTGTTGTTAGTTTTGTTTGTATTGTCGTGTGGATGTGGTTGGATTAAGTGATACGAAGTATTTTGAGTGTGGCAGGAAATCTGAAGTTTTATTTACAGTGTGACACGTGTTCATCTTCTTCAAGTTTATATATATAGACAGCTGTAGCATTAGAGAAGTAGAGTTTTGTAGTTTTGATTCTTCCATGTAAATACTCTATAAACTCATGATTTCAATAAATGGAAATTACTTTTCCAATTCGTTTTGTTATGGTTCATTCAAATTAAGAATTTATTCATAGTATCAGAGCAGTAAGATCAAGTAAATTGTTAGTCATTAGTGATCGCGATTGTTCGTATTTTCTTATAAATCTGAGTTTTTTTTGTGAAATTAGTATAAATGGTTGAAATTGAAGAAGGAGATTCTAGTTCTTCTGGATCTATTACTAATAGAGTAAGTCAAGCCAATCATGTGTCATATGATGGAAATCCATTGTCATTGCAATCCTCTGATCATCCTGGTTTGATTTTGACAACATCACTACTTACGGAGACAAATTACTTATCCTGAAAGCGAGCGATGCAAATTGCTTTGGGAGCTAAGCTTAAGCTTGGATTTGTCATAGGTAAGTATCCCAAACCAGATGAAAATTCTCCTGAATTTGAGCAATGGATTCTAGTAGATCTAATGGTGATTTATTGGATTCTTAATGCAATTTCTAAGGACATAGCTAATTCTTACATGTATGTTACTAGTTCAAAAAAGTTATGGGATGAATTGGCTCACGGTATGGTCAGAGTAATGGATCTATGTTGTTTCAGATCTAGAAGGACATTGTTAGTATTACTCAAGGCACTAGTACTATTATAACTTATTACTCAAATTTGAAGAGATTGTGGGATGAGATGAGTTGTTTAGATCCACAATAAGCTAGTTGTCATTGTGCTGGATTTAGAGAGGTAATGAAGTTGTTTCAATTTCTAATGGGATTGAATGAGTGTTATGATAGCATACATGATTAGATCTTGATCATGGAACCTTTGCCTAATGTGACTAAAGCTTACTCCATGATTCTTAAAGTTGAGAAGAAGGTAGCAATAAATTTTAATGTTAATATTAGTGAAAATACTACTTTTGTTGTGAAGGATATTGTGGCTACAAATGGTTATTTTTCCAATAAAAAGAAAGGAAATAGATTGTGTGAATATTTTCACAAGGATGGTCATACTAAAGAGGCATGTTTCAAGTTACATGGCTTGCCTACTTGGTATAAGGAATACAAGGAAAAATAGACTGGGACTCCTTTTAAGCCTAGACTTAAGGGTAAGGTAGTTGCTGTAGTGTAGGATACACCAATTGGAGCTGATTGTGGTGCTAGATCTGAGGATCTAAGGAGTATAATGCAGTACGAGATTAAGAAGTTCTTACATAGAGCAGTAGGAGATTAAGAAGTTCTTACATAGCAACAATGTTACACCTACAGATACGACTGCTATATTGGAATTTACAGGTAATGTTCTTGATTTTGCATTACATTTTGCTGAGGTTATAGCATCAAGTTCCTAGATTATAGATACAGGTGCAACATGTCATATATGTTTCAGTTTTAACACTTT
Organism: Codiaeum variegatum; assembly: GCA_948294925.1. Taxonomy (NCBI): domain Eukaryota; kingdom Viridiplantae; phylum Streptophyta; class Magnoliopsida; order Malpighiales; family Euphorbiaceae; genus Codiaeum; species Codiaeum variegatum. Next base: position 10,224 of record CAOJBK012324625.1, read on the forward strand.
GTTTGAACCTCTTTTATTGCCTAAACTGAAACCAGTATTGCTACTAGATGGAACTATCAAGACTATTAAACACTCAGACCATGTAACCTTACATAACAAACTCTCTCTTCAAAATGTGTTGCATATTCTTAGAATTAGCTTTAATATTTTGTCAGTAAAAAAGTTTTTTTTTAGTACCAATAGTCTCATTATTTTCTTTCTTGATTTTGTCTGTTCTAGGACCTACAGACTGAAGAGGTATATGATGTTGGTATCTTTACGAGAAATCTCTACATATTAAATAATAGTAGTTTTGATGTTACTATTATCAAATCATATTTACAAAAATTACAGTTTTTGTGTAAAGTACATATTGAGAATGTGTTACATTTTAAACAACCTATTGAGACTATTGTGAATGTGGTACATTCTGATAGTACTGTTGGATGTAAATAAACTAATATAGACTATTTATGGCATATTAGACTAAGGCATTGCTCTGCCTTAGCTCTTAAGCATGTTTAGTTGAATTTTGTAGATGATAAATCTGTTCCTACTCCTTGTCATGTTTGTTTTATTTCCAAACAATGCATATTACCTTTCAGGGACAGTAATACTACTTATGACACTCCTTTTTAGTTAGTTCACATGGATTTGTGGGGGCCCTATAAACAAGCTAGTATTGGTGGTTCACATTATTTTCTGACTATAGTGGATGAATATAGTAAGGCCACTTGGACTTATTTACTGAAAAATAAGTTTCAAACTATTTCAGTAATTGAAAATTTCTTGCATACGGTTCAAACACAATATGAAAAAGGGGTTAAGATTATAAGAACAGACAATGGTACTGAATTTGTTGTCAAAAATTATTTACTCAAGAGGGTTTCTTAATTCAAAAGACAACTCCATATACTCCATTGTAAAATGGAGTAGTGGAGAGAAAACATAGACACCTACTTCAAGTTGCTAGAGCTTCAATGTTTCAATCCAACTTACTTAAGAAATTCTGGGGTTATTCTGTCCTTGCTGCAACTTACATTGTAAATAGATTACTTACTGAGGTGTTGAATTGGGATAGTCCTTTTGCCAGGTTAAATGGTAAACCTCCTGATTAAACACAAATGAAAGCTTTTGGTAGTCTCTATTATACAACAGCAGTCACTCGACATAAGGATAAGTTTGATCCAAGGGCTACAAAATCTATTTTTATTGGTTATGCTCAAGGGTAGAAGGGCTATAAATTGTATGATTTGGTACAAACATAAAGTGTTTGTTTCAAGAGATGTTGTTTTCTATGAAGGCATATATCCTTATGCTAATAATCCACAACCTTTTGATTTCATTGATGTTCCAACCTTACCTGTTCCTCATGATGCTCCATTTGATACATTCATTACTAATCCTTTTACACCCCCTTATACTACCTCACCTAATTCCTCTTCACCTACTATTCCACTGTCTTCAAATCCTACCGTCCCTTGTCTAGATTTGTAGTCACCTGCAACTTCATCACATGATTCCACTAATGATATTTTAGTTTCTTCTACTTTCAGGAATACTAGTGTAAACACATTACCAACCAACACCATTGTACCTACAACCCCAGTAGTACCATCTTTAAGACATAGTATCGGAATCAAACACCTACCTGTATGGCTTAAAGACTATGTTAATGTTTTAGTAGATTATCATCCATATTTACCTGTTGATTCTTTTTCTTTTATTAAACGACCTACTAGTTATACTCCAAATACCTTTCCTTATCATATTACTCCTAATTCTAGTGAATCATATATTGCATTTCTTGCAAATGTATCTATTTTACATGAACCTAAATGTTATAATGATGTAAAAGGTGATCCAAAATGGGAGTATGCAATGAAATTGGAGCTTGAGGCTCTAGAGAAGAATTGTAACTGGGAAATTACAACTTTGCCAGTTGGAAAGAGGACAACAGGGGGTAAATGGGTTTATAAAATTAAACTTAAACCATATGGGACTGTGGATAAGTATAAAGCATGTTTAGTTGCAAAAGGATATTCATAGATTGAAGGCTTGGATTTTAATGATAATTTTTTTCATGTCTCTAAAGCAGTTACTATTCGTTTATTCTTAACCATAGCCACCATTTTCCAGTGGCCATTGCACCAGCTAGATGTTAACAATACTTTCTTACATGGATATTTGGAAGAGGAAGTATATCTGTCTCCTCCAGATGGTTATGATAAAGCTCAATCATGGCAAGTTTGTAAAATGGTTAAATCCTTATATGGATTAAAACAAGCTTCACATCAATGGAATTTAGAATTTACTTCACAATT
>CAOJBK012324673.1:0-12227 GCA_948294925.1 Codiaeum variegatum
TGCCTCAAAAGATACATACTTGAATAAAATCATAACTAAATTGCAAAGTACTTAATACAATTTACTCAAGATCATTATAAACTTACCAAGCATCAATTCAAGAATTGCAAGGATTAACAAAAGAGAGTTTGTTCATGATAGGCATATACACTCATCAATATCACAAAGAATCTCTATATTAAATATTTATCAAAACATGTTCTCTGCTTCATAAGCACATTAGTCAAATCATCTCCACTAATGGAGTCCACATAAGTCAAAAAGTTCAAAAAGTCTTTTATTTTAGTTGAAATGGGATCTAAAGGGTAATTGGCTAACAAAAAAAAGCTAAAAACATAAACAAAGTATGAGATAGTTTTGAGCAATGAATCGAACATTAGTGACATAACTCAAACGCAGTGCAATAGGATTTACAAAATATTGGGGCATCGAAACCTTACATTCAAAGTAGTCAATATGTTCCCTTAAAAATTATTCAAATTTTCTCCTTTTTTTTTCTTTTTTTTTTTCTTCTTCTTTTTTTCAAAGGAGATGCAATTTACATTCAAAAACTAGACCACATTTTACTCCCCCACACTTAGGTTTAAACCATAATTGAATTGAAAAGTATAAGAACTATATATTCAAAAGCTAAAATTATCCTTTAGCACAAAAAAATAAAATGTCATTCCAAATTAACTCATCAAAACCATCTCATAAAACAAGGTGGGTAAAATAAGGTTTAACAATTTTGAAAATGAAAGCTAAAAATGTGCATGTAAATGCACCATTTTGGCTCAAAGGGCTAAACAAAGGATAACACATAATAGGGTAGATACATGAATATGGCTAAACGAAAAAAATGCTGTAATCATTTTTTTTTTCTAAGTGGACTCGAATTTCACCTCGACTAATTGACTAGCATGTTCTAAAGTAGATGAAATCACTAAATGATAAAAAGATGTTGCATAAGTCCTCTCTAAGTCAATATGCACAAACTTCTTAAGCTAATTCAAACAAATCAAAAATCTCAACTTAGCTTTGTCATAATGATAAAGAGCAAAAAGAATTTCATGCTTAAACCATTCAGTATAATCATGCCCAGGCATAATCTCATACTATTATTGGTCACACTTAAATTTAGCTAAAAATCCAAAATAATTTTTTTAAACCAACCAAATCAAGCCATTAAGCACAATTCATAAAAGAGAAACAAAAAAAATAAACGCATGATAAAATGCTGATTTTTTTTAATATATGCTGCATAAAATCAATTTAAAAATAACTACTCCCACCACACGCTAAAAATTCCACATTGTCCCCAATGTGGACATGCAACAATTCACAAGATTGAAATGCAAAATTATAAATAAAATTAAAAAAGAACAGAAAAAAATGCAAAAGGAACGTGACTTACTCATTAAAAGAGCCTTAGAATTGAGAATTTTGAGTGAGGAGCAAAGGATTCAAATTTTTTTTAATGAGCAAAAATTAAATAAATAAATTCTATGCAAAACAAATAAATTATGCAACAATTTGGGGAATTAGATTTAAAATGGGAGCCTTTTAAGGTTTAGAGATTTTGTCAAGGATGAAATTACCCATGGTGCATCGAGTGACATGGAAAATTGGTGGGCAGGAAGGCTGGCGAGACGCTGGAACGGTCTTGCTGCGGGAAGTGACTAGTGGCGTGACGCCACACATCCTGACGCGACGCTAAGAATTTGCTGCATCAAAACCGACGCGGTGGCGCGACGCCGTGGCTGGATGGCGCAACGCTGGATGGATTCACTGCAGGGAAAGCCTTCAGTGGCGTCACTCCATGGGTTGATGGCGTGAAGCCAAGAGCTGCTTCCCATCACTTCAATTTTTATGCATTTAAGGCCATTTTCATCGTCCATCCTTTTTTTTCTCTCTTTCTTTTTTTTTTTTTCTTTTAAAAAAACACCTAAAAGCATATTAAAAAAACATAAATTGAACTAAAAAGAAAAAAATGAAAGAAACAATAAATTAAAGAATAAACACTAATTTTTTAATTTTTAATTTTTACGTTTATTTTATTATTTTTATTTTTTTAGAGAATAAAACAAACACTTGAATCGTCCCCCTAGAAGCACTTCTTTAACGTCGTATTAGCTGGATATTAGTGACTCTTAAAGTCAATATACCTTTCTTACCTTCTTATGATCATCATTCACGGATTTTTCAAAAGAATCACACTTACTAATTTGTTCATCATTATTTGGAAAAGTGGGATTTTTTTGGATGATCTATCTATTTTAAACATCTCATTTTCATCTCTCACTTTCAAGTTTAGTGTCCCTTCAGTTACATCAATCAAAGCTCGAGCGGTTGCTAGAAAGGGTCGCCCAAGTATAAGAGGAATCTCCACATCCTCTTCAATGTCAAGCACCACAAAGTCCATAGGTATAAAGAATTTACCAACCTTTATCAAAATGTTCTTTATAATACCAACATGAAACTTCACAGAACGATCATCTAATTGCAAGGTCATTATGGTTGGGGTTAGCTGACCCAACCCTAATGCCTCACAAACAGATAGAGGCATAAGACTAACACTACACCTAAATCACATGAAGCTTTATTGAACTCAGTATTACCAATAAGACAGGGAATAGAAAAGTTATCTAGATCCTTAAGCTTTGGTGGGAGCTTGTTTTGAATGATGGCGTTGCACTACTCAGTTAGTGCTACCACTTCATTGTCTATCATATTCGTCATTTTGGCAAGCAACTCCTTAAAAAACTTCACATATTTAGGCATCTTAGCTAAGGCCTCCACAAATGGAATGGTTATGCAAAGTTGCTTGAAAACATCTAATAATCTTTCATATTCCTTCTCTATTTTCTGCTTCTTGAGTCTTTGAGGAAAGGGAATTGGTAGAGTATCTTGTTTTTCAAAATGAGACTTCACTACCTCATCTTTCTTGGCCTCTACCTTGTTTTCTTTCAAATTTTTTGAAGTAACTCCAAGTGGAGTCTCTTTACTTTCCTTTTCATCCACTTTATCAAAATTCTTCAACCTTTGAGGATATGGAATTGGTGGTACATAAGGAGGAGGTGGAACATATTTACTCTTCTTCTCAATTTTAGCCTCTTTCTTAGCCTCTTAAATATTTATCTTATTAACTTCATTTGAGGCTTCCCTTACCTTCTTGGGAACTATCTCTTCCAATTGCCTACCACTTCTTAATTATATAACATTACAATGCTCTATTGAGTTGGGCTCAGTCTTGCTTGGAAGAGCACCTATTTCCCTTGCTCTAATTGCATTAGCAACTTAATTCAATTAAGTCTCAAAAATTCTACCTTGAACAACCACTTGTTCCTTCAATTGGTCTAGCTTTGCATCAAATTTTGCTTCCATTTTCTCAAACCTATCATGTGCTGCACTTATGAACTTTTCCAAGGTTGACTCTAGTGAAAACTTAGATTCTTATGGGTAAAAGTTTTGATGGGCTCTTTAGTTAGGAGGTTGGTATGGTTGTCTTTGATTTGCATTCCCCCATTGATTATTAGGTGTAGCCCCTTGATTATTGTTATTTCCCCAAGAAAGGTTTGGATGATTTTTCCACCCCAGGTTATAAGTATTGGGAAAAGGGTTATTTTGTTGTCTATGAAGGTTGTTCATATAGTTAATTTTCTCATACCCAAGACAATCTACAGTAAAATTCCCCCCTTCACATGTCTCACATACCATAATCGGCATAGGGTTAGAAATTAAGCTTACCTTTTCCAAAGTCTTTGCTATTGCATCCACCTTTGAAGATATCGATGAAAGGCTGTCAATTTCATGAACTCTAGCTATCCTCTGTGAAGGACCTCTTTCACCAGACCAATGAATATTGTTTGATGCCATGTCCTCTAACATCTCAATTGCCTCCCCCTCTTTTTTTCTCATGAATGCACCACCAACTACACATCTACTACACTCCGAATGTGTGGTGTCAACCCATTGTAGAACGATTGCATTATAATCCATTCTGGAATTCCATGATGAGGACACCTCCTTTGTAAATCTTTTAACCATTCCCAAGATTTATAAAGAGATTTTCCACCATACATACTAAATTCAATGATATTGTTCCTCATCTTTGCCGTCTTTCTAGGAGGAAAATATTTGGACAAGAATGCCTTTGTTAAATCATCCCATGAAGTAATGGATCCTAGAGCTTGAGATTGTAACCACATCTTGGCTTTATCTTGTAGTGAGAAAGGAAAAAGTCACAATCTAATTGCATCATCTATGACATTATTCATCTTTATGGTGTCACATATCTCCAGGAAATTCGCCAAATAAGCATTGGTGTCTTCTGTCAGACCTCTTCCAAACTATGACTATTGCACCATTTGAATAAGAGCCGGTTTCAACTCAAAGTTATCAGCTACAACCGTAAGCCTATTAATTCTAGATTTGACCGCCATGTTTGGCATGGCATAATCCTACAAAGTCTTTTCGTCCTCCATCTTCTCTACCTCGTCCCTTTGATCGTTGTCCTCCTTTTCTGAATTAATTGGATCAATAAGACCTCTTTGATTTTCTTCCTTCAGTTTCGTATTCCTTAAGTCCACTTCTCTTCTTAAACGCTCATTTCTTTCCTTGTTCAACTTTCTGCATGTACTCTTGATTTCATGATTGTATTCTACCAGTTATGCATTTTTATCACTTCTCATGCATAAGCAACACAACTGCACAAAAAATTTCAAAGCACAAAAACTTAAAATAAATAAAATGCCTAAATTAATAAAGTATATCAATCTTATTGATATTAACACTGTCTTCTTCTCCAGTAATGGTGCCAAAAACCTATTGAGCAAATTCTACAAGTGCACAGTTTATTCACAAGTAATATAGAGTAAGTAAAGTATCAATCCCACGAGGAAGGGGTGAAAAGTACCAACTCAATTGATTCTAACTATTATTCAAACTATTGAAATAAAATGATATTAAACTAAAAGTAACAATGATGTAAATTAATAAACTAAAATGTAATGTTTATGAGAACCTAGGGCTTGGGGTTCATTGATTAGCTACCTATGTTAAATTATAAAGATGAATGCGTGTAATTTAATAATAAATTGCAAACCCTGATTTTCTAAATTTATCACAACCCTCTCTTAAGATAGAATGTTAACATCCAAAATGCTCCTAATTCTACTCTCGTGATATCAGGAAAACATGCTGAATTCATTAAGTTCTTTTAAATTAGATTTCATGCCTCATAGATGTATCCTTATCTCTAAGTAATATTGAACCTATGTCAATTGATTCACATTTCTGAAATCAAATCACAGCCCTCGCTTGTAAACTCAATTTCTTAGATCAAGGAATAATTGGCCAGAAAAATCCTAGAAATAAGTTCTAAATCAATTGATACAATTCATACATAAAGTAACAACACACATAATTAGTACATCACATAGGTAAACTAATCAACTACATCCCAAATCCTATATTTGGGATTTAGTTACTGATGTTGTGGAATAAAGCAATATGCACAATCAATCCCATAATCATGGCAAACAAAAATTAAAGAAAGTGAAAGTAAGAGATTGGGAAAAAGAATAAGAGCTCTTGAATTGAATATGAAAATCCTTGTCTTTCTCCTCTAATTCTTGTTTGAATCTAAAGAAAAAGCAAAATAATAGTAGTTCTCCTCAATCTTTAGAGTGGATTACCCTAGAATAATTCAATAAATCTACTTATATAGTCCCCTATCCTAAATAGGGTCAAAATCCTATTAAAATTTGAAAAAAATAAAGGTTCAACTCGTAACACACTCGGCTAGATGTCAGGAAATCATGGTGTCATGCCACAGGTTACAAAACATTCAGTTCAGCTCTTGGCATCACGTCGAAACCTTTTGGCTAGATGTCGAGACCTCCTGGCTTCACGCCGAAATTTACTGGCTTCACGCAGAAAACCCTTTTTCTTCAATTTTCATTCTGTGGTTTATCTCCAAGGAATTCCAATGTGTCTCCAAGCCTCTTATAATCATTCTCAACCTTTGATCATCTCTTTTAAACCTTTAAACCTACAAAAGTCAAGCAAACCTTGTTCAAACAAATATAAATACTAAACTAACCTAAATACATGTAAAACTATCCTAAAATGATTGATAAATCACATTAAAACTAATGCAATTTTAGACACTAACAACACATAAAGTGGTATGGTGGCATAGGATACAGTATTCACCAATAAAGAAAAGTTATACATGAGACAAAGGTTAGGGCTATGGCTAATCTATTTGAAGCTGCTTTTAAACTAGGAGACTTAGGTCATTTAAACTTACATATAGTAGGTATTGTGATGAAAACCTACTAAGGACAATAAGTTGCTTGTCATGGAACTATCGGGGTCTGGCCAATACTTGTATAGTTCAAAATCTGAAAGACTTGATACAATCCAAGATGCCACTTTTTGTGTTCTTAATTGAGATTATGTGTTCACATAATAAAGTGGTGCTGATATGTAAAGAATCAGAGTTTGCAGGTTATTTCATTGTGGAAAGTTTGAATCATGGACGAGGGTTTACCATTGCTTGAGAGGGCTAGAAATTCTGCTCAGCTCATTAGTAATTCTCAATATCATATCGATATTTAAATTCAAATTGAAAATTTACCAGAATGGAGGCTTACAGGGTTCTATGGTCATCTAAAAAGTCATAGACATAATGAATCATGGGATCTTTTAAGGGATTTTAGTTATAAGTGTAAGTTTTAATGGGTTTGTATAGGTCACTTCAGTTTTATTCTTCATCATCTAAGAGTAAAACGCCTCATAAATAACAATCATGGATTATGAGAGACTTTTGGCAAACAATTATTTATGTTGAACTCTTTGATACAAAGATGATAGGATGTGGGAAAACCATAGAGGGTCTTTAGAATGGGTTGAAATAAAGCTAGATGGAGCACTTGTCTCAGCAAAATGGCTTAAGCTATTTCCTCATCACCTATTTCAAAATGTTGTAGCATCTTCATCTAATCATTTTGTTATTTTAATTAACTTACGTGTTTGGACTGTTGTAAGGATTGTTAAGCATTTTTAAAATGCTTGGTTGCAAAAACCAGATTGAGAAGTAGTTGTTCATGAGAGTTGGTATCAACCTTTAACAGCTGATATTCTAGGTTGTATCTTCTTTTATATGGCAAAAATTGATGCTTGGGGCTCTTTAAAGTTGAAGTTATACTAGGAGAATTTGAATAAGAATAAGTTTGACATGGCTCATTTACAATCTAGAAGAGATGTGGAGCAGTATAGGAAAGCTTGTGATGAATTATTTTTTTATGTATGAAATGGATGAGGAGTATTGGAAGTAATGAAATAAACAATTTTGGCTTAGAGCTTCAAATATTAACTCTAAGTACTTTGATGTTGTAGTATTGAATAGAAAGAAGAAAAACACTATTCATAAATTACAAGATGATTTGGGTATATGAAGAACATGGGAATTGGGTTTAAACTCTCTTATATCATATTATTTTGCCAATTTATACTCTAATAATGGGAATGATGATTCAAATATATTGGATTCAGTGACTTCTTACATTAGGGGGAGCAAAATGAGTTTCTGACTCAACAATTCATAACTAAAGAGATAAATTTTTCAATGAATCCTGACAAGTCACCAGGTATGGATGGCATGACCCCTACATTTTATCAAAATTTTGGTATATTGTGCGTAGTGACATTGTTGAAGTATGTTTGAATTATATTAATAATGGTAAGTTACCTAATGGTCTTAATGATACTAGGATCATTTTAATTCCTAAGAAAAAATAGCTTGTGTTTATTAAGGATTTAAGACCTGCAACACTCTATAATGAGCTAAATAGAATTATTACTAAAGCCTTGGCAAATAAATTGCGATTGTTATTGCCTTTTATAATTTCAAAAAACCAAATTACCTTCATGTCAAGAAGGCTTATCTCAGATAATATCATGATCGTATTTGAAAATGTCTATTATCTAAAAAGGAAATCACAAGGTAAAGGTTGCACTTAAATTACACATGAGTAAGGCCTATAATAGAGTCAAATGGTCATCCATGAGGAATATGATGATTAAAATGGGATTCAGTCAGTAGTGGGTTAATTTAATGATGATGTACATTAGTTCATTGAGATTCTAGGTAACACGACATGGTAAGGAGATGGGACCTATTATTCCGAATAGGGGTCATATCAAGGCTGTCATCTTTCCCCATTTTTGTTTTTGATCTGTGTCAAAGCCTTCTCCTCCCTTATTAAAAAAAATGAAAGGATAGGTAGCCTTCATAGGTGTAAAATCGCAAGGGGAGCCTCACTGATCTCCCATTCATTTTTTTTTTGCTGATGATTATTATCTATGTTTTTTAGCTTCTCTTCAAGAATGCTAGTGTATTTAATTAATTCTTTATTGGGTTGGGGCAAGAGGTGAATTTTAGCAAGACTTCAACATTTTTTAGTGCAATTTGTGAGATCAGTTTGCAAAATGCAATAATTGTTGAATTGTGTGTTACCCGCATTACTAAACGGTCATTGGATCTTGGCACGTCAGCTAATATGGGTTGAAATGAGGTGGTTGTTCTTGGGTTTGTGAGGGAATGAGTATGGTAATGTATTAAGGGATGGAAGAAGAAAGTTCCTACTTGGGCAGGTCAACAAATTTAATAAACTTACAAGCCATTCCTACGTATGTTATGAGTTTGTTTTTGCTACTTGTTCATACGTGTAATCAAATAAAGAAATTGTTGGATGGGTTTTGGTGGCAATCAAATAGTGACTCAAGTGGCTTTATATGGATTAGTTTTAACAAAATATGTGTACCCAAGACAATGGGAGGAATGACATTTTACCATTTTAGGGAGTTTAACTTAGCAATGCTTGCTAAACAAAGATGCAGATTATTAAAAAATCAATAATCTCTAGTTTATCACATTTATAATGCTAAATACATTCTAAATGACTCTCTATTTGTAGCTAAGTTAGGAGCCAACCAAGTTATATATGGCAAATCATAATGGAGGCATTTCCTTCATTAAAATCAAAATGCATTAGAAAGTGGAAAATTACCAATCTATGGATATATAGAGAGACCGATGGCTACCGAATTATGAGAACAAACTCGTGACTACTCTAGCTCTTAGTGGCAATTTGTTCAGCCTGGTGCCAACTTCAATAAATACTAATGGTTATTCATGGATTACCACTGCAATCTCATCTATCTTTAATGCCCATGACAAAACGCTCATACTTGTCATCCCATTGAGGTTGCGAAGTAGGCATGACTATTGGATGTGGATGGAGGATGGTAAAGGAGTTTACATGGTAAAATCTAGGTACATGTGTATTACAAGACAAATTTCTACTCCATAGTACAATATGTTTATCTTAAGCAGTGTTTTGAAGCAAATATGGTCATTGAAACTGAAGGAAATGTTACATAGTCGTGCATCGGAAGCAGAAGAAAAATCCAAACCATGAGAGATTCGATTTTCAATTTTCAAAAATTTTTCAAAAACATAACTTTTTTAAAACTCTTTTAACAAAAATTAGGTTAGGCAATTACTCGAACACTTTGAAACATTGCCATAACCTAGGGTTTGAATATATAACATTTTGTCAAAACTCTTTTTAACAAAATAATTAGAAATTTTCAAACTATCTAAAAATCAATTCTATGTCAAAACTCTATTAACATAGAGAGTTTAGCCATTTATCAAACTCTTTGATAAATGTCTAAACCTAGATTTTGACCTATAACTTCAACCAAGGATAATTCACCAATTTGTGTACAAAACACAAGTTAAAGAAAGAAAGGTTTGAAGTAAGAATATCTCTCGCCCTCCTTCATTAAGCTCCTCAAGTGAGAAGCCTCTAGCTTGAAACATACGTAGCTTTTCCCAAAAGCTTGTTCTCTAATTCTCTTCAAGAAACTTGAATCTTCTCTCTTTGGTTACCCAAATGTTTGATTCTTACTCCTTTACTTGAGAACTTGAAACTTGAGGATTAGCTTTGGACTTAAAAGCTTCTCCACACTCCTTTCTCAAAGGTTAATTGAAGAAGAGTTTGTGTTTGAAGAACTCTTCTCCAAAATAAACTTACTCTCTCAATTTTGTGTGAATTTCAAGCTTTCTCTCTCTCACTCTTAGAGAGTTTCTCTCTCTAACCCAAGGTTGAAGAAGATGAATTGTTCTTCTTCATCCTTTAGGTTTAATTGTTTTGTTAGGTAAAAAGATGAAGCCAACCTATTTACATTCCAAAACTTCTCCAACAACTTTTCCTTAAATTAAGGAAACATGTTGGGAAATATGATTACTTGTTCTAGTTGAAACTTGACTATTTGATTAGTCAGTTAGTCAACTAGATTAAGCATATAATTAGTAGGAATCACCTTTAAACCTCAATTAACCACATTTAATGTGGATTAAGCTAACATCTCATGTTAAGCTTAATTGTTTTATTTGTTTGTCCAAAACCATTTCAACTAGCCATGCCAATTTGTATCTTATACAAACTATGACATAATTGAAATTATCCTTTTATGAATTAAACATCAAGACATGCTAGCATCCTTGTAAATTTAATTACATGTTTAATTCAATCATCATTAATAATTAATTAAACTCTTTAATTAATCATTAATAGTACTCAAAGAAGATAATGAGAATTGTTATATGGTATGTGACTTACTAGGTTCATGTTCTAATTAGCAATGGGATAAAGAAAACTTTTTTTATTCCCACCAAGTGTGTTAACCTAATTACACACTTAGTCATATAAGTCATGAATGAAGTCTAACATAACATATCACGACTACCCAATTAGAAATGAATGTTGGTGATCATATCCTTGACATTGCATGGACTTCTCTATCAGAATTACCATGCACTCGAATCCCTTCATTACGGATTCCCGATCTTAGCTAGGGTCATGGAAAAGTCAAAATCCTATATGCCAGATCATATGACCTCTATCCATTGTTAGTTCTCGATAAACCAGTTCCGACTAAAAACTCTTTCTAGTGAACCTTATCCACCCTGGCTAGGAATTTACATATTAAGAACAACCTGACGTTATAAGATTCCTTCCTTGGTTACCTAAGTTAATGAATCCTTTCTTCATTAAATACTTATCCCAACATACCACTAATTATGGCCACCACATGCCATAATGAAGGGCGAATACGAAATCACGCAACAAAAGCAAAGAAAAATTCCAGAATTTTTCTAGCATTTTTTTTTTTTGCAAAACTACGATGTTACTCAGTTTTTGGTTTTCAAAACTTTTATGAAACATTTACCATGCCAAAACACTTTTGACATGGTTGGGTTTAGATATTCATTAAACTCTTTAACAAATTACTAAACCAAAAGATGGACCCATATTCAACATCAAGGATCTTTCCAATTATTGTGTAAAACACAATAGAAACAAAGAAGGGTTAGAACGTATGATATACCTTAACTCCCTCCTTCGTTTACTCCCCAACTGTGAAGCCTCTAGTTTGACTCACACTGAAGCCATCCTTTGGCTTGCGTCTCCTTTCCTCCTTGAAGAAACTTAAACCCTCTCCTGGTTGCCCAATTTCTTGGTTCTTGCTTCTTGCTTGAGAATTTGAGACCTTAGGGATTGTGTTTGGACTTTGGTTGAGAACACACTTAAAAATTTGAACTTTGTCTCACTAGTTCTTGAGAGTTTCTCTCTATAACTTCTTGAAGAAGATGATGAATAGTGAAGAAGACTCCAAGTGTATTCAAGAGTGTTGTATGGTTGGCCAAAGAAAATAATAAAAGCCTACTAATCTTGACTTATACCACTTTCCACCAAACTTCCTTAAATTCATTAAGAAAGAGTAAGTCAAAGATGATGGCTTCTTACTCCATCATCCTTTAACTTATTTGATTAAATAAATAATCAATTAATCAAAGTGATTAGGACAAGTAATTAGTAGGAATCATCTTTGCCTATAATTAATCACATCTCATGTAAATTAATTATTATCAACCATAGTCCATATCAATTTTGTCATACCCATTTGTATCTAATACAAACTATGACATAATTGAATAAATCCCATAATAAATTAGACTTCAAGAAATGCTAGGATCTTTGTAAATTTAATTACAAGTCTAACCCAATATAAGTTAATAATTAATTAAACTCTTTAATCAATTATCAACATGGTTAAATACCAAGCCAAAGGATACACTTTATGGTGTGTGACTTGCTATGTTCATG
>CAOJBK012324874.1:0-33993 GCA_948294925.1 Codiaeum variegatum
AGAAGGGGAGAGAACCGAAGGGCCAAGGACTCAACCAATAGAAAAACTAGAAACATTCCTCGTTGATGAGACAGGAAGAAGTTTGAAGATAAATGACAAATTGGAAGAAAAGGAAGAAGCAAAAGCATTCCTAATCAATCATAAGGAAACTTTTGCATGGGGTTCCTCCGAAATGCTTGGGATCAGCCCAGAGTTGGCGGTTCATACGGAGAGACAGGCAGTCATAGACGGAGAGGTGAAAACGTTGATGGAAGCAGGATTTATCAAAGAGGTGCAATTTCCTGAGTGGCTGACGAATGTAGTACTAGTAAAGAAATCAAATGGCAGTTACAGGATGTGTGTGGACTTCACGGATTTAAACAAAACCTGTCCCAAAGATTCATATCCATTGCCAATGATAGACAAGCTAGTTGACTCCACAGGCGGCTATAAATTCCTTTTGTCCCTTGACGCCAAACAGGGATATCACCAGATCAAGATTGATTCGGAGGACGAAGAAAAAATGGATTTCATCACTGAGAAAGGAATTTATTGTTACACATCTATGCCGTTTTGTTTGAAGAATGCAAGGGCTACGTACCAGCGAATGGTGAACAAGATGTTTAAAGACCAGCTAGGTCGAAACCTGGAAGCTTATGTAAATGACATAATTGTCAAGAGCAAAAGCTTTAAAGAGCATGTCAAAGATCTAAAAGAAGTCTTTGGAATCATGAACCAGTATGGAATGAGGTTGAATCTAGAGAAGTGTGCCTTCTTCATTCAAGGGGGAAAGTTCCTAGGCTATCAGGTTAGTGGAAAGGGGTTAGAGCCTAATCCAAATAAGGTAAAGGCAATTTTAGACATGCCAGCACTGAAGAACATTAAAGAAGTACAAAAATTGATAGGGAGAGTAGTAGCCCTCGGCAGATTCATGTCCAAAGCAGCGAAGAAGTATTTGCCATTTTTTAAAAAACTAAGAAAGAATGACTCCTTTGAATGGTCGGAGGATTGTCAATGGGCCTTCGAAGAACTTAAAGCATACTTGGGTTCGGAGCAAGTGCTGAGTAGACCTTTGCTGATCTATTTATCTGCTTCTCCATATGCAGTGGGGGCTGTGTTAGTAAGAGAAGAAGGAGGAATTCAAAAGCCCATATACTATTTCAACAGAGTCCTTCAGGGGGCAGAGTTAAATTATTCACCTATGGAAAAATTAGCTTATGCTCTATTATTGTCTTGCAGGAAATTTAGAGTATACCTCCAGGCACACCAAGGCGTAGTTGTGACGGATAAACCCCTCTAAAAAACACTCCATAGACCATAAACTTCAGGGAGAATGATGTGTTGGTAAGTTGAACTTGGACAATACGCTCTCCTGTATCAGCCTAGATCAGCTATAAAGGCTCAGGCGTTGGCAGATTTCATATCCGAATGTTCGTTCCCAGAAGGAGAGCTTAAAGAAAACAAAATTGAAACAAGTCAGTCGACTAACTGGGAGTTGTTTGTAGATGGAGCAAGTTCTCAGACCAATGGGGGAGTGGGTATAGTTTTGAAGAACGGAGCAGGGGTCCTCCTAGAGTATGCCTTAAAGCTAGACTTTCCCACCACGAGCAATGTAGCAGAATACGAAGCGCTCGTACAAGGGCTCAAGCTAGCAGATTTTATATGTGTGGAAAGCCTGATCATATGCAGTGATTCACAGCTAGTCCTAGGTCATGTGGAAGGGACGTTCGAAGCCAAGAAAGAAGAAATGGTGAAATACTTAGCTATTATGAAAAATCAGATCAACAAGATGAAGGATAAAGGAATCAAGGTGGAATGCAGAAAAGTCCCAAGGCTAGAGAATTACAGAGCTGATAGTTTGAGTAAGCTCGCAGCTGCACATCCTTCGGGGTATCCAAACAAGGTCTTCATTGGATCAATAACAACTCCTAACATTATGGAAGGGGAAGAGGTCATGGAAGTAAATGACAAGCCCAGTTGGATTGATTCTATTAAAGCTTATCTGGAAAAGGGCAAGCTGCCTTCAGATGCAGAAGAAGCAAAGAAGACCAAAAGGAGAAGTGCTCATTTCTCCCTTCACAATAACGTCCTTTACAAGAGAGAATACTCACTTCCTTGGTTGAAATGCCTAAAGCCAAGCGAAGCCAAGTATGTCTTACAAGAAATTCACGAAGGTTCCTGTGGAATACACATAGGAGGGAAGGCTCTAGCTGCTAAAGCTCTCAGATAAGGATATTACTAGCCTAGTATGAAGATGGATGCAAGGACCCTCATGAAGAAGTGCTTATCATGTCAGAAGTTTTCCAACTTGATAAACTCCCCAAGCACTGAGCAAGTTCCTTTGTATAGCTCATGGCCATTTGCGAAGTGGGGGATCGACATTGTAGGTCCTCGACCTATGGCCCCAGGTCAGAGGAAGTTTCTAGTGGTGGCAGTGGAATACTTTACGAAGTGGGTAGAAGCGGAGCCTTTAGCCACAATATCAGCTGACAATGTCATTAAGTTCATATGGAGGAACATCATATGCAAATTTGGAATTCCTTATCAACTGATTAGTGATAATGGCAAACATTTAAGGTCACCGATAGCTAAACCATAAGAGTCATAAATATCAAAATACTGCATGTTGGTGATGTTCCCCAAATTTGGAGGAACTATGCTTACAAACCCTGCATTTGCAAGGTTTAAATATTGCAATTTCTCTAAAGAACCAAAAAATTTGGGTATTGGGGTTCCATTGAATGAATTAAAACTCAAGTCCAAATGTCGCAAGGACTTTAGTTTCATCAATGAAGGTTTAATACCTCCACCCAAGCTTGAGGACACATACTAGTGTTGGTTGTGAAGATCAATAGTGGTAACAGCTCTTGCCCTGTTATCACAATATTTCCCACCATTAACAGCACTTATTTCCTTTCCATGAGACAAGAAAGTTATGGGGATCCTTGAGACCACTTTTGAAGTCAATAAGAGCTTGCCTATTAGATTTTGAGCAATCTACCATTTCGACATATCCCTTGTAAGCTACGACAAATGCTAAGACTAGCAGGAGTAATAATTCCATCAAAGAAAACTGTCACGTTTTGAACCAAAAAATAACAAGCTAACAAACATATTAACATTATATATACAAATTTAATGATTTTCCAAAGATCAATAAGGTGAATTTTGTTGAATCAAACTACTCTGACATGAATTGTGCCTTACAGTTTTTGAATGCAAGCAAGAATTATCGATGTTTGATGATTATTATTCTATTGCTTTTGGCATTTTCTTTTTTATTAGTCAGAAAATACAAATAAAAGAAACAAAGAAAACAATGATGCTCACATAGTTATAATCACAAACACCTTGACGACATTTTCATCCTCTACTGTTGATCCAAGCCGCTCTTTCCCCTTCCTCATAGGCACAAGAAGACATATCAGTTTAAATTATCTCAGAGCAAATCTTTCTCAACAAGAAATAGAATAGAAAAAAAAAATTGTTATATGCCTTGAAGTTTCGAAGTCCGAAGGTCTGTGATGAAGGTGGATAACGAAGGCGGTTATGCCCGAGATCAAAGGTGTGCTTCGTGCAGTCTCCTCGAAGGGTATGCTTCACACCCTGTCCTTCGAAGACCTGGCTTCGCGATGAATGCTTCGCGTGTCTTGTGAAGTCTAAGGCTATGATGTATCGAAGACCTCATGCAGTATGGGCCTTGCGTGTATGTATACATCTGATGTACTGGGTTGGTGAGAACTGTCAGGGTAGTTGAACCAATAGTATGGGCCAATGTACTGGGTTGGTAATAACTATCAGGGTAGTTGAACTAACGGTATGGGTCAATGTATATATATAAGGTATACTGTGAGAGGAAAGATCAACTGAGGCAAACACTATGAGATAGACTTTGTACTAGTACTGTATCTCTGTAAATAGAAATCTCTCTGCCCGTGGACGTAGGCTGTTGATTGCCGAACCACGTAAAAGTCTGTGTGTCATTTAGTTTTCTGGTTCTTGTGTGATTGTTCTTCTCCTTTCTGTGTGCGCGGTATTGCTGTATTGCAGTGTTTTCTTGCAACAAAAACTAAGGGAAAAATTGATTTACTAAGTACAAAAACTGACATTCAAGAGACAAATCCATGAAGGATCTCATCAACTCTAGTAGAGAATAATTTGACATTTTCCTTTTCCTTGTTTTCCTTCTGTTTTTGTACTCTATTTTTCTAGGTATAAGATGAAGATAACTCTAGATGATGGTTTTTTAGAGACAAAATAAAAATAATATATCCGATAATTGCTTTTAAGAGACAAATCCATGAAGCATCATCATATTTTAATGTAGCAAAATAAAAATAATATACCGGGCAATTGCTTTCAGCGTGCATTGCCTCTTAGATGTCATGCATTCCTATATTATCTCGTGCATTACCAACATCACTTTTGTACATTATTGAATATGTTCATAATTTCACTACCTACTGAACTGCACATTTATCCTACGAATTATTGCTACTTCTTGTGATGGCACCAAACACATAGAATTATTATAAGAGGATTTTGTATCATTTTCTATTTTCATGTAGCAAAATCCATTGTTAATGTAGTCATAACCATTTTGTCGAAATTGCTAGAAAATTTAAAAATTCAAATCAAATCAGAACTATTTTTAATCTAAAAATTAAATAAAACTGGATAAAGATTAAACAAAAAATAGTTCAAACCCTAATCTCCCGAAACCAAACGATTTTTTTATTAGAAAGATACATTGAGGTGATACTCAAATTAAAAACGACAATCTAATTGATTATAATCAGTACTGTGCAAATAGGAAAAATCAAGATGATAACTTGGAATCACCCTCATCATCAGTCACCATCTTTCTCTGCTTCCTTAGTTTGTAATTTTGAATATTCAAGTTATCAAATATGACTGATCAATACCTCTATGCTCCGATTGCGAGAGAGAGAAGAAGAAGAGGGGAAGGATCTGTGAACGAACAGAGGGAGACACATTGATAAGGGACTTATATTCATATAGTCTTAATTTCCCTTCAACAAATACTTGCCTACTCATACGTATAAAAATTAATTTATACTATATTATATTCTGTGTCTTACAACTTGTGGGACCCATTTTTATTATTCTTCATTTTTTTAACCACCCTTTCACTACTGTTCACGCCGCGGCCCCATCACCGTCGCAAAACATTATCCTTTATTTTTCATTTTAATGAATTTGGCAGGTCTCAAACCTCTTTATTACCGTTCAACCGTGAGATAGTACAAAACATGGTAAAGCATCCGCTATTCTTCTTTCCAGAATGTTAAATTGGATATGCACGATTCTAATAAAGATAAATATAAGTTCCAAAAAAACTAGTTCAAGGAAAACGTTACCTCTAAGTTGGGAGTCAGTAAAACCAAAAGAATTGGAGATTTTGTTATTTAATGATTCTTATTGATGAAATTATCTTATTTCTGGCAAAAAAAAAAAAATTCCAAAAAAAATTGTATTAAACTAAAAATTTTAATTGTTCCTATAGATCTTCATGATTTAAAATATTAATTGTTTTTTAAAATATATCTCTATTTATTTAATGAGATAATTAAAAATGATTTATTTTAAGGTATGGGTTGTATGGAACGTAATTGAATAATACACAACCTCCTCTGAGTATAGGAATATAGAAGTTGGAGGTTGCAGATGACAAGATTAATGTAGATTTAGTGGTTAAAACATTCAATAAAGTATTTAAATAATAAAAATAAATAAAAGAAAAGAAAATTGAATAAAATTAAATGATTAAAATTTACAGTGGAAAGCCAACCCTAATTAAAAGAGAGTAGGAGAGCTTATTAAAAGCTTAGACTTTGTTGATGATAAGTGTTTACAAGAGTAAGTAAACGAGGAAGGAAAAAGATGTTTAAGTTATTGGGCTAGGCTCTCTATTTATAATGCAAGACTTGAAACACGTGTCAGAGTGTATGTTAAGGGTTGCATGCACAATGACACCTCGTGGACACGTGGCATGAAGCATGGAGAGAGGACGATGCAAGATGACATGTAACCAGACACTTATATAGGACTTAGACATGTATACAGGACACTAATCACTCCTTATCATGTGACACATGGCACGAGGAGGAGATGACACATAGTAAACACTAATGCCTCTTACAGAGGCGACACATATTACAAAAGATATTTATATTATTTTATACTAACAGTCTCCTACTACTGCAAAAAAGAGTTGGGACGACTGACTTGAATAAGTCTTGAAATTTGAACTTGAATAATTCTTCATAACTCTTATAGGAGGGCTTAAATAAGATTGTGTTGAATAAATCTTCTAATTTGAACAAAAGATAGAACTTGATTAAAACTTTGAAGAAAACTTGAATAATGCTTATCTTTTACTAACTCTGGGAACTTGAATAATCATTTCTTGAGTAATGTCGGATCTTTAAGATTTGAATAATTCTTCTGTTTCTATAACTTGATTAAATTTTGAAAATGGAGTTGAATAAACTTCATGTTTATTTGACTAAACTTGTCATGCAGAAAGTTGAATAATTTTCTAGAGTTGATTAAATAAAAGTTGATTATTAAACTAAAATACTTGTAAAAGAAAATATTTAGGACAAATAGTTTTTTTTTTAAATCTTTTTCCTTTCCCTTTTTCTCTTCAATTTTTTTTTTGGAATTCAAAAATTCTCATAAATTGAATAATTCACACATGTGATAAATCAATATCATAATACTCTTCTTATGCTTAAGAATGGATAAAAGAGGTTGCTTCATCTTTGCAATCCTGTGACATTGTTAACATTATATCCTGAAGTATTTTCTTATATTCTTCCTGAATGGATACAGAGACTAATGAAGTCTGAATCTATTTTTCTGAGCAAAGAAATCAGACAGTTGTGAAGCAGTAGCCAAAGAAAATTTGGGTCTTGAATTAAAGTGTTAATTAAATGCAATAAAACAAGCTTGATTGGGATTATAATCAGGCCACCATCTAACACGAAAAATTCTAATAAGTGAAGGTGCTAAAGTAGAAGGATGGTGTTGAACAATCTTATAATTCTAGGAGAGGATCTAGGGTAGTTGGAAGATAATCACAAAAGAAAGCATTTTGTCTTGATTAAGATGGGGTGACTTAGAATAAAAAAGTTCAAAGCCTTGATTAATTCTCTTAGGTAACACAGATTGAATAAGGCCAAAATAATTCCACCATTCTTGAAACAATGATGGAAGAAGGGTATTAAAACTCTTTGTGAAATGAATAAACAAAAAATGAGTATAGTTTTAGATGAAAAACATATAATACCAAGCATTTTTATAATCTTAATAATTATACGTTCTTGGGGTGAAGGGTTTGGAGAAAAGTCTGGTGGTAAAAGGGTGTGTGTTCTAATCGGATAATGTGAGGACTTTAATTATCTTATATTTTGAATAAGTAATTCTCGGTGGGTTTTTTTCTGTCAAAGTTGTGATCGAATTCAATGGAATTGGTATCAACCAAGATGCATTCATAAAACTTCCTATTCTTTTTCAAAGACTCTGGGATAAAGTGGAAATTGGGTGGAAAGGTTTTAAAAATAATACTCAGGAAGTTATTATTTTCATGGTCATAGTCAAGTTCTAAAAAAGTAATAACTTGATAAAGCTCTTTTTCAACATAATTGGCATATCAAGCTGAGGTGTTAGGAGTTGTGGGTGCAGAGGTATAAGGTGTGGAAGAGGCATTGGGTTGTAGGGCATTTGAATAATTCGTAGATCTGTTTTGAGTAGAATGACTCGGGGTAATTGGAACAATCCTACTTGGAGGAAGAGGTAGAATGTTGAAATAAGACTCACTTGAATAAAACTCACTAATAATACTTTTCTTAACGTGAGTGCCCATTAAGTCTATTTGGGCAAGAGGATAAAATCCATTTCTTTCAATTAACTCTTTACATGCAAGATTTATAGGTGAAATTCAGAATGAGTTTTGAAAAATAGATTTTATTTTTGAATAAAACATGTTGATTTTATAAAATAAATTTCATGAATAATGTTAGGATTGTATGCCATAGAGCTTTGTACATTATATATGTTTGTAAACATAATCCTATAATGGCATTTTAATATATATTGTTTAATGATTTATTCATTTTAGAAGTCAAATGTATACATGTCTTATGTAAGAGAATCTATTCTCAAACAGTTTGAGAATATGAGTGACATATTCTCTTTGCCATATACTTAAAAGTATGTTCATTGTCAGAGGATTATTGGTAGGAAGGTCATTAATCCAGAAGACTATCACCTCCGTTGTCATCCATGATAAGTTAGAGATACTTATCGGTATGGAGGTAGTGAGTCTCATGCTACAGACATGTGATGTCATGACAACATGTGGACATACTCATATGATGAGTAAGTTGAACAATGACATTAGATGATAGATAGATGAGTTTTATCCACTAGTCAATATCTTATCATCTGGATCATAACTGTACATATGATCCTTAAACTTAAAGTGACATGTTATATAGCATATTGGTGGTTGTGGTTTGTTACTGCTTATATATCGATGTTAAACAAGTATTGGCATATGGCATGTGTATTAGCAGTGTATGCCCTAGAGCTTACACTCAGCATGTGAATGTAAATGAAAACATAACTGACTTAAGAATATATGTTCTTTAAATGAAAACATTTCTTATATCGAACGTATATATGTCCCTTAAGTATTCTGTAGGGAATCTATTCTCAAAGAGTTTGAGAATATGAGTGATAGATACAGATGCTTTAAAGGTTGTTCATGATAATAGGATTATTGGTAGGGATGGCATTAATCCAGAAGACCATCACCTCTGTTTTCATCCATGATGAGTATGAGATACTTATTTATATGGAGGTAGTGAGTCTCATGTTACAGCCATATGATGTTAGGACAACACGTGAGCATACTCATGGTATGAGTAAGTTGAACAGTGACATTAGATGATAGATACATGGGTCATTACCAACTAGTCAATATCGCATCATCTAGATCATGATTATGCATATAATTCTTAGACTTGAGGTTACATGTTATCTGGCATAGAGGTGGCTATAGTTTGTTATTGCTTACATACCGATGCTAGTCATGTATTGGTATATGGCATGTGGTTACCATAATCAGTGATATGTTGGGATAAGTGCTTAACCAATAAAGAATTCATTAACTTGGGTAACTAAGGAGGGAATCCTATAACTTCTGGTTCTTCTTAATATACAAATCCTTGGCCATGGTGGATAAGGTTCACTAGAAAGAGTTTCTAGTAAGAACCAAGTTTATCGAAAACTCGCATCGGATATAGGTCATAAGATCTAGCATATAGGGTTTAACTATTCCATGACCCTAGCTAAGATTGGGAATCCATAATGAACGGATTTGAGTGCATGATAATTATGATTGAGAGGCCCATACAAATGTCAAGGATATGATCACCAGCATTCATTTCTAATTGGGTAGTCGCGATATGTTATGCTAGACGTCACTCATGACTTATGAGACTAAGTGTGTAATTAAGTTAACACATTTGGTGGAAAGAAAAGAGTTTTCATTATCCCATTGTTAATTAGAACATGAACCTAGTAAGTCACATACCATATAGTAATTCTTATTAGCTTGTAAGAATCATATTAATGATTAATTAAAGATTTTAATTAATTATTAATGATGATTGAATTAAGCATGTAATTAAGATTACAAAGATGCTAGCATGTCTTGATGTTTAATTCATAAAAGGAAAATTTCACTTATGTCTTAGTTTGTATGAGATATAAATGGGCATGACAAATTGAAATGGTTTTGGACAAACAAATAAAATAATTAAGCTTAACATGAGATGTTAGCTTAATCCACATTAGATGTGGTTAATTATGGTTTAAAGGTGATCCCTACTAATTATTTGCTTAATCTAGTTGACTAATTAACTAGTCAAATTTCAACTAGATTAAGCAACCATTCTTTCTAACATGTTTCCTCAATTTAAGGAAAAGTTGTTGGAGAAGTATGGCATATATAAGGAGTGTGTGTATCATCTTTTTGCTAAGGGAATAGATACAATCACTATTCATCATTTTTTTCTCTATCATTTTCTTCAAGAGTTAGAGAGAGAAGCTCTCTAAGAGTTAGAGAGAGAAAATTTCAAATTCATACAAAATTGAGAGGGAAAGTTTGTTTTAAAGAAGAGTTTTTCAAATACAAACCCTTCTTTAATTTACCTTTGAGAAAGGAGTATGGAGAAGCATTCAAGTCCAAAGCCAATCCTCAAGTCTCAAGTTCTCAAGTAAAGGAGCAAGGATCAAATGTTTGGATAACCAAAGAGAGAAGATTCAAACTTTTTGAAGAGAATTAGAGAATAAGATTTTTAGAAAAGCTAGGTATGTTTCAAGCTAGAGGCTTCACACTTTAGGAGCTTAACGAAGGAGGGCGAGAGGTATTCTTACTTTAAACCTTTCTTTGTTCAACTTGTGTTTTGCACACAATTGGTGAAATATCCTTAGTTGAAGTGATGGTCCAAACCTAAGTTTAGACATTTATCATAGAGTTTGATAAATGACCTCTATGTTAAAAGTGTTTTAACATAGAATTGATTTTCAAAGATTTTGAAATTTTTAAATGTTTTTGCTATAAGAGTTTTGACAAAATGTTTTATACTCAAACCTTAGGTTGTGGTAATGTTTTAAAGAGTTTGAATAATTAACTAACCTAACTTTTGTTAAAAGAGTTTTAACAAAGTTAAGCTTTCAAAAAAGTTTTAAAAATTGAAATTTGAACCCTTTTCTTGGAGATTCATTTTCTTCGCACATTTTTGCTTCCGTTGAGTGGCTCGTATTTCATCCTTCAATGTGGTGGCCATAATCAGTGATATGTTGATGATCTCCAAGAAAGGATTTATTAACTTGGGTAAACAAGGAAGGAATCCTATGACTTCTGGTTATTCTTGGTACTCAAATCCTTGGCCAAGATAGTTAAGATTCACTAGAAATAGTTTCTAGTAGGAATCGAGTTTATCGAGAGCTAGAACCGGATAGAGTTCATATGATATGGCACATAGGATTTGACTATTCTATGACCCTAGTTAAGATCGGGAATCCGTAATGATGGGATTCGAGTGCATGGTAATTATGATCGAGAGGTCCATGAAATGTCAAGGATACGATCACCGACATTCATTTCTAATTAGGTAGTCATGATATATTATGCTAGGAGTCACTCACAACTTATGGGACTAAGTGTGGAATGGGGATTACACACTTGGAAGAAAGAAAAGAGTTTTCTTTATCCCATTGCTAATTATAACATGAACCTAGTAAGTAACAAACTATAATGTTATTTCCATAACTTGAAATTAAATTATATTAATAATTAATTAAAGATATTAATTAATTGTTAATGATAATTGAATTAAACTTGTAATTGAATTTATAAAAAACCCTAGCATGTTTTGAAGTTTAATTCACAAATGGATTATTTCAATTAAATCATAATTTGTATGAGATATAAATAAGTATGATTAATTGAAATAATTTTAAAAAAATAAAATAATTAGGCTTAATCATAAGATGATTGACCTAATCCACATTAGATGTGGTTAATTAGGGATTAGAAGAGTTACTACTAATTATACCCTAAGTGTTATTGACTAATTGCCTAGTCAAATGGTCAATTGGTCAAATAGACACAAATCATATTCTCCTTCCTAAATTAAGGAACAGTGAGAATAGGTTATGGGTATAAGAGCTTTTAGGCTCTCATTTTTACCTTAGATTTTGAAAAGAAAAACTATTCTTCTTCTTCCTCACTTAGCTTCTCTAAAAGTTAGAGAGAGAAACTCTAACAATCAGAGAGAGAAAATTAAAGCACACAAATTAGAGATAGGAGTTTGATTTTGAAGAAGAGTTCTTCAATACCAAACTTTTGTTCTTCTTTTATTCTTTAGTGTAAGGTGCGTGTGGAGTTTTAAGTCCAAAACCAATCCCTTATTCTCAAGGTCTTAAGTAAAGGAGCAAGAACCAAGTTTGGGAAACCAAAGAGAAAAGGTTCAAGCTTCTTCGAAGAGGCAAGGAGAAACAAGCTTCTGGGAGAACTTGGTGTGTATCAAGCTAGAGGCTTCACACTTGGAGAGCTAAACAAATGAGGGAGTAGAGGTATTTATTGCTTCTAAATCTTCTTAGTTATAATTTGTGTTTTTCACATAAATTGGTAATTCTATTCTTGGTTGAAGTTATGGGTCTAAACCTAGGTTTAAGCATTTATTAAAGAGTTTGATAAATGGCTAAACCATTTATGTTAAAAGAGTTTTAATATAGAAGAAGTTTTTCAAAAGTTTTAAAACTAAAAATATGAACATTCATTTTTTTTGCTTTTGTTGGGCAACTCTGTAACTTCCTTCAAGTGGTATTAAAACCACCCAATTTTTATGCAAAACCTATTTCCTATCTTGGATACGGGTATATAGAGTTCTTCCATAAGACCGTATGGTACTGATGGATTAGCTCCCAACATCTCTGGACTAGCATATGCCTGTATAGAAGTATTTTTGTATGCCCATATGAACTTGTCCATACGACCGTATAGTCATAAATTATATGACCATATGCTAGCTCAGTAGCTTGGATTTGTTGTTTTTCATCACATGTTAGTATATAAGAGTTATATATTGATA
The DNA here is from genome assembly GCA_948294925.1 of Codiaeum variegatum. Lineage (NCBI taxonomy): Eukaryota > Viridiplantae > Streptophyta > Magnoliopsida > Malpighiales > Euphorbiaceae > Codiaeum > Codiaeum variegatum. Next base: position 12,672 of record CAOJBK012324874.1, read on the forward strand.
TAATGTGGTGGTCTTGGAATGAATGGATGATCATGGACTTTTAACTTAACAAATGGACTTTGTAGGGCATGTAATATTCTCTTATTATATCAAGAGTTTGTAATTAAGTGTTAATTACTACTTTAGGTTTTCAATTCACTGAGCCTATGAGCTATCTTAATTTATAATCTCGCCTTGGTATGCCAAGGATACTTTATGTACACATGAGATGTAGAGATGCAAGAACAAGAGAAAGGTTCAACTCATAAAGATGCCTAGTGGGAGCATGAAGATTAGTGTAGTCTTGAATGCTTATAATTTGATAACCTAAACCCTTACTCATTCCTTGTGGCTAGGAAGTGAGTCCCTAAGTCCATGATCATACCTATGTTTTGTTGTCCATTTTATAAATATATATGTGATATATATGAAGTATGAGATACATGTAAAATGGATAATGTGCAAAGTGAGACCTAAATTAAGTAATGCCAAAAATCTTCCAATTTTTATATTAAGTTGTGGCTATCCATTGGAGTAATGATTCTAGGAAATTGTTTCCTTAAATCATTGTAAAGCATGAGATGTTACGAGTATAGGATACATTGTATGTCAAGAATGACAATGAGTACTAGAGCTATATAATGTTCAAATCTCTATACTTTTTGGTTCAATTGGTCTAATTTAATAAATATGAAAGTCCAAGAATGACAATGTGTATCTAAGACTAGAAGTATTAGGAACAAATATATTGATCTCATAAGAGTTGTGATGAGCAAGAGTTGCTCACTTTGCAAGAATCAATCCCTAGAAAGACAATGCGTAGCTTACGGGAATTGATGAACAAGTGTTGTTCACTTGCAAGAGTTTAATCGACCCACTAGAAATTCACCCCAATGGAATCTCCGTTTCCTATTTGGATGTGTAGGATTCACCAAGTTAGTGGGAGTACCAATTTTATTAAAAAAAACAAATCAATATGGTGATTACATTATAACTTATACTAATACAATATTGTTATTTTCTGCAGTAAATCTAATAATATGAGTAATTCATACATGATTGTGAGTATTTTTCATGAGAATAAGTTAGTGGGTTCCAATTATATGGACTGTTTGCGAAACTTAAAACTTGTCCTCTCGATTGTGTATGTGATCGATCAACTAGTTCTCGGTTCATTACCTGCAAAGGCTACAGATGAGGAATGGGCTACTTTAAAAAAAGTAGCAAGATGATCACCTTTCAACAATGTGTAGTATGCTCACATCCATATCAAAAGAGTTGCATAAGCAACATGAGCACATGGCTAAGGTCTCAGACATACTTGCTCATCTTATAGACCATTATAGTGAGCAAAGTAGGTCCTCTAAATATGAGATATTTAGGGAATTGTTCTAGGCCAAGATGTGTGAGGGAGAGGAGGTTGGGCCACATGTGTAAAATATGATTCGTTTCATTAAGAAATTGGAGTATCTTGATTTCTCCATGGATGCCGACCTCCAGACTGATTTGATCCTTCAATCTCTTCCTCTTTCATTCAATAACTTCATTATGAATTTTCATATGAACAAAATCGAATGTTCACTTTCTAAATTGCACAATAAGTTGGTCTTCGCCTAAAAGGACATGGATGTGGGTAAGGGGAAAGGTGTCATTCTTGTGGCATCTTCTTCTAATGAGACTAAGAAGAAGAAGAAAAATAAGAACAAGGATGCCAATATCAAACCCATGGGTGGTGTTACCAAGGACTAGCCCATTAGAGAAGTTTCTAAAGGCAAAGGAAAGTGTTTTCATTGCAATGAGACTAGACATTGGAAGAGAAATTGCCCAAGGTTCTTGGAGTCCCTTAAGGGTGAGAAGAAAAAGAGTAAGTCTTTGAAGCATCTTTTAGTTGTTCCCTTTCTAATTCTAGTTCTAATGTTCCATATAGTTCATCAATTGCTTGGATACTTAATAATGGTGCGAGTTCTTACATTTGTACTTCTATGCAAGTAATGACAAATAAAAGGAGCTTGGATAAGGGTGAAGTGGTCTTAAAGCTAGGAAATGGTGTAAGTGTTACGACCAAAGTTATTGGGACTACTTCCATTGATCTTGTAGATCACATTTTGTTATTGAAATACATTTTACATACCCCTAATGCTTTCATGAACATTACTTCAGTAACTTATTTAAATAACTTTGGTTATGAACTATTGTTTAAGAAATATGTTTGTGAAATCTATTTTGAAAATATAATTGTTGGCATGGGATATGTATCAGATGGTCTTTATTATCTAGATAATGACAATAACAAAGTTTATCTAAGCACAACTCATATTAATGTCATGGTTAAATCAAACTCTAATTCAAAATTAATTTGGCATCTTAGACTTGGACATATATCTGAGGAGAGGAATCTAAAGTTGGAGAAAATGGGGATCCTAGACCATATGGGAAGTGAACCTAATCCAACTTATGAGTCTGACATCCAAGGAAAGATGACCAGGTCTACCTTTATTGGACAAAGGGAAAGTTCCAAAGAAATTTTGGAAATCATACATAGTGATGTATGTGGACCATTTCCCTAAATGGAACGAGGAGGATATTCATATTTCATCACATTTACTGGTGACCTTTCGAGGTTAAGGTATGTGTATTTGATGAAACATAAACATGAATCATTTGAAAACTTCAAAGAATTCATGCAAGAAGTTGAGAAACAAACCTAAAAAATTATTAAGACTCTTCAATGAAATTGAGGAGATGAGTACTTAAGTATAAAGTTTAATAACTTCTTGAAGATCATGGCATAATATCACAGTTGACACCTCCTGGTATGCCACAATTGAAGAGAGGTCCATTAAAGGAAGGTTTGTTAGATATCCTAAAAGTGGTTTAGGATATTGTTTTTATCTTCTCACTGAGTAAACAATTGTTGTTAGCCAGGATATCATATTTCTTGAGAAAGAGTTTCTTTAAGAAGGTGGCAAAGGAAGGGAGACAATTTTGGATGAAGTTTCATCTGAAGAAATCCAACAAAATGATCAAATGGAAATTGATCAACCCTATGGGCTTAATCCGATTAATAATGTATCGCACGAACACCTTAGAGATCTACTAGAGTATCTCATCCTCTGAAGAGATACATACTTCTTCATAGGAAAGTATATGGATTGTTCATTCATGAGGAAGTGTGAGACCTAGCCCGAACGGCCCACGAGATTTCCTCTCGAAGAGCGCTCTTACAAACCTCTTTTCAAGGCCCAGAGGAAACCATTTAGATTACGCTTTCGAGGCATCGTAGATTGTGGATCGGACTCCCACATTTGTGCATTCACATGTGTCTATTAGAGTGCACGTTATGTGTGAAGTGTTTAGAGTCGCCACTTAATCTTTAAAAAAAGTAAGTTTTATTCTAAGGTGATTAAGAAACCTTTTGAAATTAACTCCATTTTAGAAAAGATTTAGTTTTCTACCCAATTGGAAAAGTTAGTCATTTTTGGAACTAAAGAGGGTTCGAGGGTTCGTGATCTAAAAAACAATTTAACAAAATAGTTTTTTACCATTTTAATTAAAATAAGATTTTAGCCAGAGAAATCATGAAAGTTCAGTTAAAATAATATTTTTTTCGAGTATGCATGAGGATTTATATCAGGTGAATGCATGAGCTTGTCAGTATGTAAATGACAACCCATAAATCGGCAAATACAAGCGATTTTTCCAGGGGTCCTTCCACTAGCCCACTTCAAGTTCTAGGGAAGGCACAACACCCCCAAGAAAGCAATGAAAATTAATACAAGGAAAAAACTGATAAACCAGGGGATCTCCCCTCCAGTCTTATGATCTAGGAGGAGCACACATTCCTCAAAACCATGCATCACATGAACAAATAGTCATATAATAGAAAAGTATGAAAAAATAATATTCGACCAGATGGAATAAAAAAATTAACAACTAAATAAAATAAAGAAATAAACAATGAAGATAAAATAAAAGTGATTTTTGGAGTTAAAGTCGTGGAAGGCTTGTTGGTGTATCCCTTTGAATAAGAATCAAACCCCACGCCATTCTCCCTTCTTATAAAGGGGCTATTCTGGTAACAGTGAGGTGATTTGGGTGTTCAATAGCTAATTGATTTTAGATTCATAAAAATAATTAATCGTATAAGCTATTAATTAATTCCAAACTTGATTAATGAAAAATCAAATTTTGATTGTGAGTTGTACCTAAGTGATTTAGGGTTTGGTTGATTTTAATTATAAAAATGGTTTTCATAAAATATTACCTTAAATAAGTGTTTAAAGGGATTAAAACAAATGATTTAGAAAGCATGCCTTAGGTTTGAATTAAAGGGCTAAAAACAGTAATCGAATTTGAGGTAAAGAGTATATTATACCATATCTACCATTTTGCGTTGTTTGGGAACTGGAGATTTTGACAGTTTAATAAAGTCGGAGTGGGTCTCCATTGTGTTTGGAGAGGACTTATTGAGTGTCTGAATTGATGTAGACTGAACCTAATTGAATGTTGATTGATTAGATTGATCGATTATAGTGTCTGAAATTAGAGTGTTTGTAGTGTCTGTTGTCTGAAAAGGACATTCTAGAGGCTCAGATTAATGTAAAATTTCATAAATTAATGTTTGAAGGTGTTTTTAGAGTGTGTTCTATAATCTGGAAAAGTTGGTAAAAAGGTTCGAACCCAGCTCTGTTCTGGAGGGTCGAATTTATAGAGAAACGAATCAGAAAACCCTAAAAATTGAAAGGCGCATGCATCACACACTCCACGCATATGCGTGGGCCTTCACGTATGCATGAAGGACGTGACCCATGCATTGAAGGCTTCATTCATGCATGAAGTCATTCGTGCGTGCATCTTTTTGTTTTGGGCTTGGGTTTGTCCTAGGCCCGATTTCCTAGGTCTGGTTCGATTCAGTCCAATTCAGTTTTTTAGGCTTTCTAAGCTCATTTGAAGTATGATTTGAGCTTGATTTGATCTATTTGGCTCATATTGACTGGCCAGATGCAATGGTGTCAAAATGAGGGTTCACAACTACCCCCCTTAGTAGTCATGTTCATAAGGACATGACTGCTAAATGTGAACACATTTAATACAGTAGTTGAAGGATTTGACTACAAATAGGGCTTGAGTCTTCATTTTCATCCATAACTTACAATTTCTTTATCATTTCCTCTAAAAATTCTCTTCTTCTACTTCTCTGTTTTTGAGAAAAAGATTTTTGAATGATTCCAGTTCCGATTATCGACGAGGAGGAGGAAGATTTATCAGGAGTGAGTCTTTAAGAGGAGAGGCGATTCCAGTTTTGGACACTCTATCGCTTAACAATTTGGTTAATAACCCATAATATAGTTTTTTTTAGAATGAGTTACTCGATAATATATTTGTCCGGTTGTCTAATTTGAAGTGGTACCCTTGCCAAACTGGGATCCCACTGATCAATTGATGATGGATAGAGTTCAGTCGCCTACACCTCTCAACTCAGATTTATTGGTGAAGCATCAAGCGTATGCTAATTGGCTCAACTTCCCCTTAGTATGTATTTTCTATCGCTCTTTTATTTTTTTATATAGTTTTTATGCACTATTTTCTCTCGTATTTTATTTTTTTGCAAAACAAAAATAGAGTTAGAAATAAGTGGAATTGAAAAGTACTAAGGATAGAGTACATACCTGTAGGATGGCCAATTTAGCCAAAGAGGTGGTCGCTCTTTCCTGAACAAGATGATTGAGTTCTTTAATGCCTACGTAGAGGTGGCAGAGAGAGTGTCTCATGCTAACCTGAATGGTTAGTTGCAGTTAGACATAGGGCATAGTCCTAATAGGTCTTTGATTTTTGCCCTTGTTGAGAGGTGGTGGCCGACCACCAATTCATTCCATTTGCCTATGGGAGAGATAACCATGACCCCCTTTGAGTGGTCCTGTCTGACCGGGATGCGGTTCGAGCACTGCACTGTGGTCTTTGATGCTAGAGCTAAATAGTATCATGAGTTGGGAGGCTTGTTAGGGGTGATATTGCTTATTGATGGCTAGGGAGATATTCGGAGGAATGTTTTGCTAGATCTCCTTGACCAAATGGGCCAGTGGTTTGATACTATACTGTGAACCAGTGTGTTTAGGTTTTCCTTCTGATTATTCTATCGACCATCTTTCTGTACGATGAGTCGGGTTATGTCTATCTAAAGATTTTGGTCTCGCTGGTGGACTTGGATGACCTTGGTGAGTATGACTAGGCTAGTGCCGCTCTGGCTGCGACGTACAGGGGCATGGGCAATCTTGCCATGCTTTCCTTAGCTGGCATTCCTTCGATTGCCATCGTTTGGAGGTTATTATTTCTCTTCACGATTCTTTGTTTCTGATTTTGTCAATTTGTGTTAAATTGTCTATCTATTTTACAGTTATGGGCTTTTTCCTACTTTGGTGAGCTTGCCCCAAGAGTGGTGTCATGGGATCCACTTCCTTTTCTACTTGGAAAGATGTGGCGTAGAGAGTCATGGCTTCATGAGCAAGAGGCCTTCTGATTTTCTAATTACTACCACATCTTGGCGACTACTACTCAGGTAATGATCAAGTGTCTTAGCCTTGTGCTATCCAACATATTTCTTATTCTATGCTTTGATGATTTCAGGTTGTATAACAACCTTTTCAAAGAGTTGCCATCGAGGAGGCTGGTTGGACGCTGTGGGTATCATTGCCACCCAGAGGCATATTTTACAAGGGTCAACTAAGCTGATGGAGTTCTTTCTAGGAGAACGTGTCATGGCCCAATTAGGCAGTGATAAGATGGCACTAGTTGACCCTCCTTTAAAGATGAGAGAGAAGTTTTCTACTACTTATCAGGCTTATTGGAGAGTCGGGAGAGCCCGGGAGGACTTTCAATTGCCCAGTGTTTCATACTCCAAGTTTCAAATAGGTAGGATGATGGTTGGAATGTCCCCATTCCATACGGATTATGTTCCTATTCTAGAGGGAGATCGTGCTACTTCTAGACGGAGGCCTCGGGCTGGGATCACGAGTCAGCCAGCTCCTTATCAGAGCTTCAATTCATTTGGCATGGGAGCTTCCTCATCTCACATACCTATTAGCTCCAGCCAGTAGTGGCACTCTATGCCACAGACTACTGATCATGTGCCTAACACTGATACGGAGGGCTTGACTCAGGTGCATTATTTTGGGCACGGTTATCTGACCGGGGTCCAAAGAGTGGACTTTGACCATCTTTCAGCTACAGTATGCTTTTTGACTTGTGGTTTTGACATATGCTCCATTTTTTAGATAACTTCTGATTTCTGTCTGTATTTGTAGGTCTCAGGCTATGTTTATGGCCAGAGTGTGGATAACTTCTAGAGGTGCGCTTTCAGGTTGAGCACCACTCCGTCTACCATGAGTCTGAGAGTTGCCCAATGGGACTCGCAGTTCGTTAGGCATTGTGGAGCATTGCCAAAGCCTGAGGAGGAAGATGAGGACGTAGCTGTTGAGTCCGAAGATGATCCCTGATGTAGTCTTATGCATGAAATGTAGTGATGTTTGTCTTTGGCTGTATTTGAGCCCCAATTCCTACGCTTTTGTAAAAAATGAACTCTGTTTATTATTCTTTGTTCTTAGAACAAAATTTTGAATTCTATGGAAAATTTTGAAATTCTATTCAATTCTTTTCTGATTTTCTAATTTTTAAGGAAAAATGTTTCGTGTTTTGAAAATCGGACGAAAAACAGAATCAGATTGAATCAAAATGGATTGTTTCTGGGGGGTAAATCACATGCTAACACATGGAAAACGTACACGTGTGAGCCTTCATGCATGTGTTAAAGCCTAGATGCATGCATGAAGACCAAAACGTATGCATTTTGGCTCCAACATGTACGTTTTGCCTCGCTTTGAGTGTCCGACCCTCCGAACTCAATTTTTTCTACCTCATTTTGTCTGCACTAATAGATAATCATACAAAAGTGATATCAGAGTTAGAAAATCACTAAAGAAAAATATTTAAAAAAAAAGTCAGAGTCTTTTTCTTTTCTCAGACATGGAGCCCTTTTTCAACCACGTGATGCATGGATGGTGTCAGAAATTTTTCAAAGTGCAGAGGATCAACCTCGGGAGGTATGGTATGTCTGGTTTACCAACTCTTATGGGTTTGAAAATTGAGTGGGATTTTCTTAATGCCTGTATACGGTTTTGGGACCTCGTTAACCATATCTTTCGTTTTGTGGTTGGTATGGACGAGTGTGTTCAACCTTTGAGGAACTCTCCTTTTTGTTGGGTATGAATGTCGAGGCTGTTTTGGCTATTCCAATTGAGCAGGTAGGCTATTTTAACTTTTTTAAAAAGTTGTTGGATTTGAGTAAAGAGGCTGCTTCGGGTTTGGTAAAAGATGATTTTGTCGACCTGCTTGCGTTGGCTTTTATGTTTTGGGAGGAATCAAAGGATGACTCCATTTGGATGAGCAGGAGGTTGAGGGCCTATGCTTTCACACTAATTGTGGGTTACATATTTGTGGGCCCAGTTGGTTTAGAGGATGGAAAAAGAGATGAGCTGATACTCCAGATAGGTGAGGGTAAGTCGATTGTGGGGATGGTTTTGGCTGAGACGCTATTGAGCTTGGAGTGTCAGTCCACTTCTGCTCCAGGTATTATAGCTCTAGAGCACCTTGGAGTGTCAGTCCACTTCTGCTCCAGGTATTTAGATCCCCTTATGCTTCTCTATTTTAGCATGTCTTTTAAGAGTTTTCTGATTTGTGTTATTTTGCCTTTCAGATTTGGTTGAGGGATCATCTGAGGATTGTTCCAAGACTTGATAAACTAGAGTATTCAGCTACTTGGTACCGCACTAGGAAAGTTGTCTTTCGCCTAGATTCTATGCAAGAATGGGCTATTTGGCTTCTAAAACTGAGTCCTTTTGATTTGTTGTGGAGGCCTGATTGGTACACTATCAAGTGGTTTATTCTAAGGAGCTAAGGTTTCAAGCACGTGTATCTATTGGGATTTCATTATATGGCTTGGTATCAATCTACTAGAGTCCTTCATCAGATGGGACATGTTTAGGATGTGCCCTTTGTTTGAGGTGACTACTGTCAATGACAGAGTGGCTAGAGCTATTCTCACATGTGATCAGAGACTATTCAAGGGCCATGACAATTCTTGGTGATGATTACGATAGATCTGCAGAGTATATCACATGGTGGATTGAAGCTTGTTAGCCAAAGGAGAAAGCCAAGCGAGTTGCTATTTTGAATGAGATTAAGGGTTGAATTTAAGTCTTTAGACTTTAGAAAAATAAATCATTTTATTTGCTTTTTATTTTATTTTCTGCTTCAATGCTTTATTTTGGCTATTCCAAAAGATAAATAAGACCTCAACAAACATTTTATTTTATTTATTAAGCTTAAATTTTTGCCTAAGCTGCCCTTTTTGGGATTTCAACTTAGCGAGCTTCCTTGATTGTTGCCTAGATCACCTTTTTAGTTTTCAGTCTAGTAGGTTGTACCCTAATTTTTGTCTAAGCCGCCCGTTTGGGTTTTCACCTTAGCGGGTTTCATTCTTTTTTTTATTTATGTTTATTTTTTCTTTTTAACTCTTGCATGCAATGTTAAAGAGCCCAAATGTGAATGAGAATGAAACTTTGTTTTTTATTGAATGATTTACATTGTGCATGTATAAGCTACTTACATATCTCCTTACAAAAGATAATTTGAAAAATTGAAGTACATATGATTTTGGAGAATCAAGTCCATGCAGTTCTTATTTGGTAATGATGCATGAATGCATGCTAGATACAATAAGAACATTATATGTAGTACTTCTTGAGTTAATCAAGGTTAGTTGGATGATTGAATTCATTGTCATCAACATCCATCAAAATGATGCTTTCACCTGACATGATTTTCTTGATGATGTATGGTCCATTCCAAGGAGGTCTGAATTTCCCTCGAGGGTCTTGTTCAACTTGTCCGAACTCTTTGAGCACCAAGTCACCTTCCTGAAGATTGCGAATTTGAACCCATTTATTGAAATGCTTTGCTAGTCTAATTTGGTAGTTTTGTGTATGGTGGAGTGCTTTCATCCTTTTCTCATCGATCTTATTGAGTTGATCATAGTAGGCCTGTTGTTGATCGAGTTCAAAGATTTGAGCTTCTTGGAGAACTCTAGCTGTGTGAATTTCTAGCTCTATGGGGAGGACTACTTCCATTACATAAATAAGAGAGTACAGTGTGGCTTTTGCAGTTGACTTATAGGTGGTTCTATACCCAAGGAGGGCACTTGGCAAGTGTTGATGCCAACCTCTATGATTGCTAATCTTTTTCTGACACATGTTTTTCAGTTCATTATTGGCGGTTTCAACTGTGCCATTAGTTTGAGGTCTATATAGAGAAGACCTGTGATGCTCAATCTTTTCTTTTTTTAGAAAAGTGACTACCTCTTTCTGGAAGTGGGAGTCGTAGTAAAAAATAATTTCATGTGGGACACCATACCTTGTGATGATATTGGTTTTGATGAACTGGGCCACCTTCTTCGAATCCAATACTTGATAGGGTGCAACTTTGACCCATTTGGTGAAATAATCTATGGCAACCAGAATGTACTCATGGTCAGCAGATGACTTAGGTGAGATTTTACCAATGAAATCTATGCCCCTAATTGCAAAGGGCCAAGATGTGGATATTGGATTTAGAGGTGAGGAGGGAAGCTTCTGGAGCATTACATACTCTTGACACTTTGGGCACTTTCAAGCATATTGTGCACATTCCTCATTAATGGTGGGCCAGTAGTAACCTTAGTTCATGATTTTTATAGATAAGTCCCACCCGTTCATATGAGTTCCATCTGTTCCTCCATGGATTTTTTTCCGTGATATGGTTTGCTTCTTCGTCTAAAATGCATCTGAGATGAATGACATTCACTATCCTATTGTAAGAATGTCTACTCTAAGGATGAATTCACTGGAAAGTTGTCTAAGGGTTCTCCTTTCTAATTTGGAGGCACCTTCAGGATATTCACCTTTGGTGAGGTAGATGTAGATGTCCCACTACCATGGTTTTCCTTCAACTTGAACGCTTATACAGTGAGTCTGAAAGCTCGGTTGGCATTTGATGCTTATTGAGATAGGATGGATAATGAACTCATCACATATCTCAATAATTGATGTCAAAGTGGCCAGTGCATTGATGAATCTGTATTGAGTTCTTGGAAGATAGTGGAATGATAACGTGTTGAATTTATTGGCCAACTCTTTGAGGCGCTTATGATAAGGAACCAACCTCTCCTTTCTTATTTTCCATCTTCTCAAGGCTTAGGAGACTATGAGGTTGGAGTCACCATAGACTTCTAAGTTTTTGATGCTAATATGGAGAGTTTCTTCTAACCCAAACACACATGCTTCATATTTTGCTTCATTATTGGTTACCTCGATATCTAGTTTGATAGCAAGAGGTGAGCTTTCACCGGTAGGCGTAAGGATTACTAAGCCAGCACCATAACCTTTGTTATTTGTGGCTCCATCAAAGTACAGTTGTAATGTGTCCATTTCTAAGAATAATATGTCTTCATCAAGAAATTCAGGTTCCTCCCAATTATCTTCAGTTGGGGCTACAACTAGTTCAACAATGACACTACCTTTGATAGACTTTCTCTGAATGTACTTGAGGTCATAGGCTACAAGGACTACCATCCATCTAGCCATCTTACTATCCAAAGTAGGATTTTCAGTAAGGTATTTGATAGGACTTTGAACAGTGAGGACATGTGTGATGTATACCCCCAGATAGTGCCTCAAATTGTGAGAAACCCATACCAGAGCTAGGCAGAGCTTTTCAATGTACTTATAATTAAGTTTATGGGTAAACATTCTCTTACTCAAGTAGTAGATGGTATTCTCTTTGTGTGAGTCTGGAGTTTTCTGAGCCAGCATTGTTCCCATGGCTTCTTTAGTAACAGTTAAGTAAAGCAGTAAAGGTTGACTAGGCCAAGGAGGCTGTAAGATTAGTGGACTCAGAAGATACTTCTTGATATGTTCAAAATCCTTCTAACACTCATCAGTCCACTACTTGGAGGAGTTATTTTTTAGTAGGTCAAATATTGGGCCGCAGGTGTCGGTTAGTAAGTGGATGAACTGACTTATGTATTAGAGGCGACCAAGGAAGCCTTTTATCTTCTTTTCAGTTTTAGGAGGTGGCATGTCAAGGATCATTTTAGACTTGGATGGATCCACTCCTATAACCTTCTTTCTAATTATGTAATCAAGGAATACTCCAGATGAGGCTCCAAATATGCACTTGTTAGGATTTAACTTGAGATTGTACTGTTAAAGTCTAAGGAAGAACTTCTCCAGTGCTTATAGATGCAATTCAGGGGTTGCACCTTTAACAACCATGTCGTCGACATAAACCTCCACTTATTTATGCATTAAGCTATGGAAGATTGTAGTAGCCATTCTACGATAAGTTGCTCCAGCATTCTTCAACCCGAATGGCATTATTCTATAATAGTAACTACCCCATTCTGTGAAAAAAAGAAAATTTCTCCATGTCTAACGAATGAACTAGGATCTGATTGTACCCTATAGCTAGATCGATTAAGGAAACCATCTCTGAATCAGCTAATGTGTCAACTAAGAGGTCTATGTGGGGTAGTGGAAAATCATCCTTAGGCCATGACTTCTTCAAGTCTCGATAATCCACATACATTCTAACTTCCCCATTCTTCTTCGGTACTGGGACAATATTTGCCAACCAATATGTGTATTTGGTGAGCTTAATAAATCTATGAGCAAGTTGTTTAGCTACTTCTTCTTTGATTAGTATAGACTAGGCATGCTTCATACATTTGAGCTTCTGTTTGACAGGATTACAGTCTGAATAGGTTGGAATCATGTGGACGACGATGCTTGGATCTAGTCTGGTCATGTCGCTGGGCTGCCAGGTGAAGCAGTCTTCAAATATTTTGATGATAAACTTGGTGTCCTATTTGTTCGAGCATGGAGGTGCAATGTATGTATTTTTAGGCATGTCATGAGTGTCAGTGTTTATGGGCTCTTTAACTGCATCTTTTATTTCATTTATTTAATTCTCTTTTTTCTATTTGTTTGAGGTCATATTAATCAGTTGGAACAGTAAAAGAAAATAATGAAACAGGCTTGTAATAAGAAAACATGGATGACTTATTAATTGAAATAGGGGAAAGGCCCACAGTTACATCATATTCATAGTTAAATCCCAGTGGACTAGTTACATCAGATTCAAACTTAGAACTAGTAGTTAACTCAGACTCAAACTCGGTTTCAGCTTCTATTTCAATCTCAATCTCAGATTCTAATTTAACAGCTTCAAAAGGGCTCTCATCAAAGGTCCAATTCTTCAATTTCCCATTGGCTGGCTTAATCATAGTAGAGAGATCAGATTTCTCCTCCTTGTCTATGAGAACCGCTATATCGCCAAAAAGGCTTGCTTCCATGTTCTCTTCGTAATCACTTTCCAAATAGTAAATAGGCTAGTGATCCTCAGTAGTTAGTTTCACATCGGAGAGCAGCTCAAATCCAGGAACTTTGATTCCAATGATTGGCAAACACATGGTTCAGGGAAAGAGAAGTAAGGAATAGTCTCTCCTTCCTTCACAAAGTAGCCATTCAGGGTTCGAAAATAAGGCCTCAAGACAATGTCGACTTCACCCCCTTGTTTGATAATTGCAGAGTTCTTTCTAGCCTTTTCCTTTTCTTCCTCGATTTCTTCATCTGTTAGGTCATAACCCAAGCTAAGAGGAGGAGTAGAAAATTTGAAGTTATTGAATGACTCAACTCTTTGTTGGTTTTTGCCAAGGCCTAAGCCAGGGAAGAAAGACATTTGTTTCATGATATTGCCCAACATTGGGTTACAGTAAGGATCAAAATACAAAGTAATAAGCTCTTTCAAATCTTCATTTTTATGGAGGAATTGAATAAATGAGAAGATGGATAAAGGATATGCAGACAACTCAGGCTGAATTTCCAGCATGGGCATAGTGTTTGAGACTTTAGATTTTCTAGACGCATCAGCTGTAATTGTAATCACACATTCTTTTAAAGGAAACTTCACCCTCTGGTGTAGAGTAGATAGCGCAACTTTGGCCTGATGAATCCAAGACCTATCCAAGAGTAGATTGAAAAAGGATGGTACATCAATAACTTAAAAAGGGGCTTTGAAAGAAGTCGAGTCCATGGTGATGGTCAGTGTAGCCACCCCAAGGACCTCTCTTTTAGAGTTGTCATATACCCTTACAATTTGATCAGAGGGGGTGAAATTAGTAGCAACTAACCGTAAATAATTTACAAATTTTAAAGGGAAAACATTCAATGCAGACCCATTATCAACCAAGGTCATCGAGACAGTCTTCTCCCTTATGATGATAGTTGTGTATAGTGCGTCACTATGGGGACCCTCAGGCAAGGTCTCATTATCAGAAAAGGAAATGGAAGTTCCTCTGGTGGAGCTAGTGATTGATGTAACCAGAGTCTCTGGGGATATGTCTGATGATGTTTGAGTCTGACTCAACGCCTTATAAAGAGCTTGGCGATGAGGGTATGAGGACATGAGCAAACTCCAGATCGAAATATTAGCTTTCATCTTCTTAAGTTACTTCAATATAGGATCCTTATCAAGTTCAGGAGTCCTTTTGTTTTATGCCTCTGGTTGGGTTAAAGATGAAGCAATGGCAGGAGCTTGAGTGATGCAGCCACTTCTAGTGATAGCATCTATTTCTTGACCCAGATTTCTTAGATCTATGATGACACAGTAATAGTCATTATGAATTGACCACCCTAAGGAAGTTTAGTCAATCATTGGTGACAAACTAAGGAGAGTGACCTCTCTAAGGAAGATTGGTCATCTCCGATGTAATGATAGCTGATTAGTGGTAAGGCATCAGTGATAAGATTTGTGGAATCACCCTCCTCAAATTCATTCAATATTGCATTGACATTATGTTCAGGGAGGGGATTAGTGCCAATATTAACTTTAGGTAGCATAATCTTTTTCTCATCGATGAGATCTTGGATTTTATGGTGAAGGGCTTTGCAATCATCAGTTTTGTGCTCGGGCCCCTAATGATAGTCTCAAGTCTCATTCATTTTGAAGTTTTTCGGCAATGGATTAGGAATTGGCTTAGGCTCCAATGGTTTAAAAGCATTATTTTCCACGCACTGTCTCAAGAGGTAGCTTAGTGTTAACCCCTTTAGGTTAGAAAACCCCATTCTCTATATCTGGAGTGATTTATGGGATATGATTACTTTAACCCAACTTTCATTCTATGCACTAGTGGTTTTCTTAAAATGAGAGGATGAAGTCCGAGTCTCATCCTTAATGAGGCCAGATTTTATTGCACCTTCTAGGCGAGAGCCAACTACAACTAAAGGCTCTTGACAACTATGTCAATCTATTCAGACTCAGTTAGCCTGCTAACCATTTTAGAGGCTTTCTCCCTCCATTTAGTAATAAAGGAAGAGAAGGTCTCTTTGGTTAGCTGTTTGGTTGTCTCGAGGTCCCTTCTCTTGATGTCTACCTCTTAGTTATAGGAATATTATTTCATAAACTTAGTACAGATGGACTCCCAAGTTTATTTCTTGGAATCCTCTAATTGTATGAACCAGGTCAGAGCCATGCCAGTGAAAGACTGTTGGAAGAGCTGAGCAAGGAGCTCGCCTTCCACTCCCAAAGGTCAGAGCGTGGCATCATAAATCCTCAGATGAGTTTCAAGGAAGGCAGTGCCTTTGAATTTTTTAAAGTGTGGCATTTGAAACTTAGGAGGAAGACTTACTTTGGGGAATGGGCTCAATGCCTTAACATCTAGGACTTCTCTCTTTTCTTAAGGGATTGCAAGTCCCTTTCCATCTCCTGGTACTTTCGGGCCATTGTCTTAATGAGCAAATGTTCTTTAACCCATTTTGAGGAAGGATCAGCGTATGGGTGATAGGAGTTTTATTTCCATGGTCAGATTGTGGATTCAATACAATGACCTCATTAGCTAGAGTGTTAGAAATAGTCGAAGCATGATTAGTGGGCTAGATTCCAACTTGACTTAGCATAGTCTGAACTTTACCCAGAATAGCCTGTTCTTAGCTTTGCATCATTGTAGTGAGGGTCTCTTGTTAGACTTTCATAGCATGTTCTTGTCTTTAATAAAGGCATCTAGTATGCCAGCAAGGTCATTAGATGGAAATGCAACAGGTGGAGCAATGGGGGTGCCAATTAGAGCACCGGTAGTAGTGGCTTCAGCAGCTGAAGGTGGGATAAGGTTATCTCCAGTTGACATGGTGACCTTTTGGGAAAAGGGAAAGAAAATGGAGTATCAACATTTGAAATAAATAGTTAAAGCCAGGTGCGGGTAGGAAAAGAGAAAGGTATTTGTGAGATTTGGTTTTTGTCTGGAACAGTGCACTTTGTCCAATTTCAATTTTTCGTCTGTAGTGATGCATACATGTATGATGAATGAAAAATGTTTTATGATGATAGTAATATAGAGTCCATTAGGGTATATAAGACCTAAGGTCAACTCTAATCATTACATTATGGCTTGGTGGTTTAAAGGTTACCCATCAGCTAGAGGTATCGACGCACCTAACCACAAGAACCAAGGAGGCTTGAGTGGGTCAAACAACTATATGTACCTCATTATTTCAACTAAAAGGATCAACTAAGGCACCTTGGAGTTGGATGATTTTGCTATCGGCAAAGCAACCCTAAGGAAGGAAGCTCACTCGATTCTACTCTCTATCTAGATTTTCCTAATATAAAGGTGCATAGGAAGTGATTCATGAGAACTTAATTTCACATGATTTCGGGCCAAAATTTTATTATTCAGAAAATAACCCACTTAATTTTTTGTAAGTTTACCAAACGTCCCTAGTGGAGTCGGCAGCTGTGAAGCTCCACCCGAACGGCCCACGGAATTTCCTCTCAAAGAGCGTGCCTGCAGACCTCTTATCAAGGCCTAAAGGAAACCTTTCAGATTGCGCTTATGAGGCATCGCGAATTATGGATCGGATTCCTACATTTGTGCATCCACACATGTCCATTGGAGTACACGTTATGTGTGAAGTGCTTAGAATCGCCACTTAACCTTTAAGAAAAGTCATTTTTATTCTGAGGTGATTAAGAAACCTTTTGAAATTAACTCCATTTTAGAAAAGATTCATTTTTCTACCTAATTGGAAACTCTAGTCATTTTTGGAACCAAAGGGGGTTTGGGGGGTTCGTGATCTAAAAAATATTTTAATAAAATAGTTTTGTATCATTTTAATTAAAATAAGATTTTGGTTCGAGAAATTATACAAGTTCAGTTAAATAATGATATTCGTGTATGCATGAGAATTTATATCAGGTGAATGCATGAGCATGCCAATTTGCAAATGACAACCCATAAAGCGGTAAATAAAAGCAATTTTATTAGGGGTCCTTCCTCTAGCCCACTTCAGGTTCTAAGGAAAGCACAATGCTACAAATAAAGTAATGAAAATTAATATAAGGAAAAAACAGATAAATCAGGGGATCATCGACGTTTCCTTTTGAATCATTACATGAGCACACATTCCCCAAAACCATTACATAAGCACACAATCCCTAAAACCATACATCATATGAACAAATAATCATATAATAGAAAAGTATGACATAACGATATTTGAACAAATGGAATAAAATATGAACAACTAAATAAAATAATGAAATAAACAATGAAGATAAAAGAAAAGCGATTTTTGGAGTTGAAGCCATGAAAGGCTTGCTGGCGTATCCCTTTGAATGGGAATCAAGTCCCATGTCATTCTCCTTTGTTGCGAAGGGAATGTTCTGGTAATAAAGGGGTGGTTTGGGTGCTAAATAGATAATTGATTTTAGATTTATAAAAATAATTAACCGTATAAGCTATTAATCAATTCTGAACTTGATTAATGAAAAATCAAAATTTGATTGTGAGTTGTACCTAACAGATTTAGGGTTTGGTTGATTTTTAATTATGAAAATGGTTTTCATAAAATATTGCCTTAAATATGTGTTTAAAGGGCTTAAAACAAATGATTTAGAAAGCATGCATTAGGTCTGAATTAAAGGGCTTAAAATAGTAATCAGATTGGAGATAAAAAGTATACTATACCGTATCTACCTTTTTACGTTGTTTAGGAACTGGACGTTTTGATGATTTGATAAAGTCGGAGCGGGTCTCCATTGTGTTCGAAGAGGACTGATTGAGTTTCTGAACTGATGTAGACTGAATTGGATTAAATGTTGATTAATTGGATTGATCGGCTGTAGCATCTGAAATTAGAGTGTCTGTTGTCTAAAAACGGCATGCTCGAGGCTCAAATTGATGTAAAATTGCACAAATTAATGTCTGAAAGTGTGTTTGGAGTTTATTCTATAAACTGGAAAATTTTGGTAAAAAGGTTCAAATTCGGCTCTGTTCTGGAGGGTCGAATTTATAGAGAAATGAATAAGAAAACCCTTAAAAATGAAAAGTGTGTGCATCACACTCTCCACACATGTGCATAGGCCTTCATGCATGAAGGGCTTGACACATGCATTGAAGGCTTAAAGCATGCGTGAAGTCGTTCACATGTGCATCTTGTCGTTTTGGGCCTGGATCTGTCCTGGGCTCAATTTTCTAGGTCCGGTTCGGTTCAGTCAAATTCAATTTTTTAGGCTTTCTAGGCTTGTTTGAAGTCCGATTTGAGCCTAGTCAGATCCGTTGGGCTCATATTGACGGACCGAATGTAATGGTACCAAAATGAGGGTTCACAAGAAGTTGATCAAGTTGTTGATCCTACTACTTATAAGGAAGCTATATCATATATAGATTCTTCTAAATGACTAGAGGCTATGAAAGCTAAATGGATTCCATGTATGCTAACCAAGTCTGGGAATTTTATGGATCCACTTGAGGGTATTGTACCCATAAGGAACAAATGGGTTTTCAAGCAAAATATTGGCATAGATGGGAGTGTGGAAACGTTTAAGGCAAGGCTTGTAGTGAAAGAGTTTCGCCAGAGAGAAGGGGTTGACTATGAGGAAACCTTTTCTCCAGTAGTCATGCTTAAATACATTAAGATTTTATTAGGCATACAGTAGGATTTTATTTGGCAAATGGATGTCAAAACCACTTTCCCAAATGGAAATATTAAGGAAAACATTTTCATGGAACAAATTTAAGGTTTTGAATCTAAGGATCATTCCAAAGTGTGCAAGCTTAAGAGATCCATTTAAGGTCTTAAGCAAGCTTTGAGGAGTTGGAATCACCATTTTTATGAGGCAATCAAATTATTTGATTTTATAAAAAATGAAGATGAATCATGTGTATACAAGAAGGTTAGTGGGAGCGCACTTATGTTTTCTTATACTTTATGTGGATGGCATATTGTTGATAAAAAAATGACATTAGAATGCTCACAAGTGTGAAACTATGGCTATCCTTAAACTTCTCCATGAAAGACTTAGGAGAAGCCACTTACATTCTTAGTATTCACATCTATAGAGATAGATCGAAGAGAATGTTAGGGCTTTCCCAATGTCAATACTTAGAAAGGGTGTTGAATAGATTCAACATGTTGGATTCCAAGAAGGGGTTGTTGCCAGCACTGCACGGTATCCACCTTTCTAAGAAGATATCTCCACATACACTTGAATAAAGGGAAAATATTTCTAGAGTTCCATATGCTTCAGCAATTGGAAGCTTAATGTATGTTATGTTGTGTACTAGGATGGATATTGCGTACATTATTAGTGTGACTAGCAGGTTTCAATCTAATCCATGATTAGATCATTGGACTACGTCAAAGCTATCCTTAAGTACTTAAGGAGGACTAGGGATTTAGTTTTGACTTATAGAGGAGGTGACTTAAGCATAGATGATTTTACATATTTTGACTTTCAGTTAGATCTGGATGATAGAAAGTTTGAATTTCAGTTAGATCTGGATGATAGAAAGTTTATCTCAGAATTTATTTTCACCTGTAATAGAGGAGTAGCTTGCTGGAAGAGTTCTAAGTAATCAACCATTGCAGACTCCACTACAGAAGCCGAGTGCATCAAATGCCGCAAAGAAGCTGTTTGGACTCAAAAGTTTGTAAAAGAATTGGATGTGGTTCCTTCCGTTTAGTCACTGATCTCTTTCTTCTGTGACAACAATGGAGACTTTGCTCAGGAAAAGGAACCCAAGTCTCACTAGAAATCCAAACACATAGAAAGACACTATCATATTATCTGAGAAATCATTGAGAGAGGCAATGTAGCCAAGCAAAAAATAGCATCGACTAAAAATAAAGTAGATCCCTTTACTAAGGCTATGAGTTAATAGCAATTATATTTTCATCTTGAAAAGAAGGGTCTTATGTACTGTAGCGATTTGCTCTAGATTAGCTCTAGTGCAAGTGGAAGATTGTTAGGGTTGTATGCCCTAGAGCTTTGTACATTATATATGTTTGTAATCATAATCCTATAATGGCATTTTAATATTTATATTGTTTCATGATTTATTCATTTTAGTGTCAAATGTATATATGTTCCACAAGTCTTATGTAAGAAAATCTATTCTCAAAGAGTTTGAGAATATGAATGACAGATTCTCTTTGCCATAAACTTTAAAGTATGTTCATGGTTAGAGGATTATTGGTAGGAAAGTCATTAATCCAGAAGTCCATCACCTTTATTGTCATCCATGATAAGTTAGAGATACTTGTCGGTATGGAGGTAGTGAGTCTCATGCTACTGACATGTGATGTCATGACAACATGTGGACATACTCATGTGATGAGTAAGTTGAATAGTGACGCTAGTTGATAGATACATGGGTTTTATCCACTAATTAATATCTTATCATCTAGATTATAATTGTGCATATAATCTTTAGACTTAAGGAAACATGTTATCTAGCATATTAGTGGTTGTGGTTTGTTACTGTTTACATACTGATGTTAAACAAGTATTGGTATATGGCATGTGGTGGCTATAATCAATGATATGTTGAGGTAAATGATCTCCAAGAAATGATTCATTAACTTGGGTAAACAAAGAAGGAATCCTATGACTTCTGATTGTTCTTAATACTCAAATCATTAGCCAATGTAGTTAAAATTCATTAGAAAGAGTTTTTAGTAGGAATCGAGTTGATCGATAACTAGAACCGGATAGAGGTCATATGATCTGGCATATATTTTTTTACTATTCCATGACCCTAGCTAAGATCGGGAATTCGTAATGAAGAGATTCAAGTGCACAGTAATTATAATCGAGAGGTCCATGCAATGTCAAGGATATGATTGTCAACATTCATTTCTAATTGGGTAGTCATGATATGTTATGCTAGGCATCACTCACAACTTATGGGACTAAGTGT
>CAOJBK012326190.1:0-15410 GCA_948294925.1 Codiaeum variegatum
TTTAAGGAATATTGATTGGATAAGTATGAAGTATATAAGGCATGGCTTCATCTTTTTTCCAAACGCTTTCATTCACTCTCAAGCAATTAGAAGATGAAGGAGCAACTATTCATCATCTTCTCCAATGAGCTAGAGAGAGAAGCTCTCTAAGAGTTAGAGAGAGAAAGCTCCAAATTCACACAAAATTGAGCTAGGAAGTTTATTTTAAAGAGCATTTCTTCAAATACAAACTTATCTTTAATTAACCCTTGGGATGGGAGTGTGGATTAGCTTCGATGTCTAAAGCTATCCTCAAGTCTCAAATTCTCAATTAAAGGAGCAAGAATCAATCATTTGGGTAACCAATGAGAGAAGATTCAAGCTTCTTGAAGAGAATTAGAGAACAAACTTTTGGGAAAAGCTAGGTATGTCTCAAGCTAAAGGCTTCACATTTGGGGAGCTTAACGAAGGAGGCAAGAGGTATTTTTGCTTCTAACCTTTCTTTGTTCAACTTGTGTTTAGCATACAATTGGTGAGAATATCCATGGTGGAGGTTATGGGTCCTTTCATAGGTTTAGTCATTAGTCAAAGAGTTTGATAAATGCCTAAACCTTCTATGTCAAAAGAGTTTTGACATATAATTGATTTTTCAAAGTATTTGAAATTTCAAATGATTTTTTCAAAAGAGTTTTGACAAAATGATTTTGCTAAAACCCTAGGTTAGGGAAAAGTTTCCAAGAGTTTGAAACATTGCCTAAGCTAGTTTTGTTAAAAGAGTTTTAATAAAGTTTTGTTTTCAAAAAAGTTTTAAAAATCGGAATGCGAATCTTTCAGGATTCCTTTCCTCCGTTTTCGCTTCCGCTACATGGCTCATTAATTTCACCCTTCATTTGGGCCATGCAGACGAGTTTTTACAACACTTATAAATATGACTTTTATGGGTTTTAGGACATTCGATTGACTTTATTCCATACTTTTAAGGGAATTTAGAGATAAATTCTTTGGTTTTAAAGGTTTAGATTCAATTTCTTCATAGATTTCATCTTAGATTCATAAATTACTTTTATTTTCATATCAATTTGGCTTATAATCAAGGTTATAACAGAATTTCTCCATAGATATTGGGATTTTTTGTAACTTTCATAAGGTTTACAATCTTAACTCTTTTATTTAAACTTTCTTTGGGTAATTTGTGTGTTAAGATATTTAGCATGATTTCCATAGAATTCATTGTTAATTTGTTGAGATTTAAACCAATCATGAGCTAAATTCTTCATTATCTAGAGATTGAGCATGAAGTAGTCTTAATATGAAAAATAGTAATGGGGTTATTTGGTATTGTTAAACTTTTTATTGATTGAATTGATTTAATGTTACAAATTATTGCTTGATCACCAATTAGTTTAAATTAGGGTTTCAATGATGGAACGAGAGTGAAAATTCAAATCCAAAACTATTCAATTAAGATTTTAAAATGAACTAGAAATATAAGTTTTAGTATTAAATCCATTGATTAATGCATGTTTTCTCTAGATTATTTCTATGAATGCAAGAGATTGTAGAATAAGTTCTAATTGAATAATTACATTAAAATTGGACAGTTCAGCATAAGTCATTGACCTAATTACTCAAATTCATAAACGATGGACTATGGATTGTAAAGATCTCTAGACTCCTTCATAATATTGCAGTAAAATGTCATTTAACTTCCTTGCTTTAGTTTAATTATTTACTTTATTTTCAAAAATCTAAAATCCTTTTTGCTTTTAATTGCACTTTGCGAAACAAATTAATAAGCTAACATAAGTTCCTTGAGGATACGACCTTGGGGTTACAATAGCTCATATACTTACGGTTGCTATTGGACAATATATTTTGAGGCGAACACTATTATTAGTGGGAGACTTACTAGGAAGGGGCAAGTTTAATATTGTTCAATATGTAACAATGAAGGCCATAAAAAAACAAAAGTGTCCTAATAAAGAATTATAGGTAACTATTAATGATAACTCCATTTTATAAATTGTTAGTTATGAATTTTTTAACTAGAATTTTAATCTTAAAATCTCTGATAGGTTCCCTCACAAGGACAAATTACATCTTCATAAGTGTTGGACCCTTCTAATTTAAGACTTTTTAATGGTCTACAGATTCCAAACTCTATGGTAATTACATCTTCAAATTTAGTATGCATATGTTGAAGATGAAAGGTTAGTGATTCAATTGACAAATTTATGATAGGTTCCTTCAAAACCATATACTAGTAGAGGTCGTGGTAGAGGTTCTTGGAGTACATCAAGGACAAGAGGTGCAAGGGCATCTAGTAAAGTTTCTAACATCCCTACAAGTACCCAAGGTAGCTCACAGTCACATGCTTCGCCTAACATCTACAATTCAAGCACACAACACTCATAAAACTATCATTCTCAAAATTATCATGGTTTTTGGTGTTTTGTTAAGCTAAACACTAGTAGAACGGTCTTAAATGTAAGTACAACTGATTAAATTATTTGTTAAAGAGATAAATCAATTTAATTGGTAATTTTATTTTAATTTGATATTTTTTACTTCAATTTTTAGCCTGGTATGACTATACAAACTACTACTAATAAAGGCTCAACCCCTCCTATACATGACCTTGAGGTGTAGACAAGGTACCTAATACCATGTGAGAGGACTTTGAGGAGAAAGGAACCTGTGAAAAACGAGTGTTACAACTATAAGAACCATTAATTTCCATGGTGAGGGAACAAGAGTGAGACAACCTATAAGCCTTTTGTTCAGGCCAACATGCCTATAGTGGCAAGGAGGACCTTCCATCACTACTGGTCAACTGAGGCACAAAGAGATGAGCAAGCAAGAAGGTATAGGATGAATATAACAAAAAATAATTAACTATACAAAGCAATGTTTCTTTTTTTTTTTTGAATTAGTTTTTGAATGATAGACTCTTTAACTTCTTTTTGGATTATATAATGTTAGATGCAAGTAGAACCTTCAAATATTTTGGTAATGAATATTGCAAACTTTGATGATCATTTTTTTTTGTTGTTATAGGTGTAAATTTTTTGTTTTTAAATGATACATTTTGAATTAGTTTCTACATATCTAAATATTTTTGTAGACATATATTGTTATGATATAATAGTTTATGCATATATTTTATATTATGCAGGTATCAATTTTTTATGCTGTATAATTATAAAAAAAATCAAATATCAAATATACTTAATAAATATGTTGAAAATTAATCAAACAATATTACAAAGTAGCATAATTTTCAAAAAAAAATTATTACTCACGAGGGTGGAAGCGCTATGGGTTGCGGTGGGCTCCAGCCCAAGGGAAATTTTTTTTAAATTATATCTTATGATCTAGGAGTAAGCAAAATCAAATCGAAATTGAGAAATCGAACCGAACTAAAATTATCAATTTGATCCGATTTGTGTGATTTTTTTGGTTTGATTTGGCTTTAATTTTTGAAAATTGAAATTATTTATGTTCGGTTAGGTTTGGGAAAAAATTTTGGTTTAAACCGAACCGAACCGAAATTTTAATACTATATAATAAAATTAATATTATTTATAATATTTTAGAAATTATTAGGAAAAATTACAAATATTTGTATTATATTTATATTTAATGTCTTAATAATTCTATAAATAATAATATTTAGGTATAAAATATATAATTTTTATTCAGATATTATATAATTATATTAAAAATTGGAATAAAAAATATTTCGGTTTAAAACCAAACCAAACCGAAAATATTTTGATTCAGTTCGGTGTATATTAAATTTCGGTTCGGTTTATTAAAATATTGAAATTTTAGTTTATTCGGTTCAGTTCTATTTTAAACTGAACCAACCGAATACTCACCCCTATTGTTATCAAGGTTTTCAAATCCGGACCGGCTTTTGAACTTGTAAAGACAGAGGGTCATGGGTCAGAGGTTCAATTGGGGTCGAACCAAGGCTGTACCAGTATATAAAAAATATAATATATTTTTATTTATATATTAAAAATATGTATAATATATTGATAAAATGCATAATATTAATATATTTAAATATAAAAATATATAATATTACACTAAATATACTTTCATTAGTCTATTACTATACCCTTTTTTTTTTTAATTTGAAAACATATTAACTAAATTAGTCTAAAAATAAATAATTTTCAATTTTATTTGATACATATTAATCATTTTTATATTGAAATTTTATTTTATTATAATTAATTTATTTATAATAAAGTTTAATATATTTAATTAGATAAATATAAGTAATTTACAATGTTTAAAATTAAAATTTACATATTTAAAGCTATTTGAATTTATAAATTTTGAATTAAAAATTTGTCTTTATTTGGCAAAAAAAAAAAAGAGATAAATTTTTAGTTTTTGAACTTTGAAAAATATATTTTTTTTAAAGGATAGAGTAGACATCATGTTGTGGTCCAATAGATGAAGCTATGCTCTCTAGAGGGAAGGGCCCATGATCTATCCTTAAGATCTGCATCATTTCAAGAGTTTAATTTTGGTATAGTGACCGGGCTGATAGATTCATAGTTCAACTAGCTGGTTTGTATAGAAAATTATAGTTTTCTTCTTATTACGAATTTAACCTCGAATCGAACTGGTTTCAAGTCCAATTTACGGTTAATTTGGTTAGACCGGCCATTCCGAATTTCAAAACTATGCTTATTATATAAAATTAAAATTATTAGTAAACTTTACACACAACTTTACTGTTCCAATGAGTCAAGTTTACATGTAGTTATTTAAAATCCTATCTAGCTATTATAATCTTAAAGTATTTTGAAAAAGAATTTCAAGTGACTTTCTCTTTTTTTTTGTGTTTTGTTTCTTTTCTTTTCTTTTTTTTTTTGTACTAGAGAAGATGTTGCAACATAAAATCATACTAAAATGTTTCTACTATATGTAATACCAGCCAAGTCATGCAACAACCATGGCTTCAGTTCTTCAGGAGGTTCATTTAGACGATGGAAACCAATCGGAGCACCAGCTACAAATCTAACTAGACAATCAGTAGATAAATTACACTCTCAATACACATGCTTGATTTCAGCTTGATCAAACTTACCCAACCATTTTCGAATCTCTCTAATTAAAGGATCATGGGTGAGAGTAGAGCTAAGGCCTATAACCATATCCACAACATATTTACTATCCACTTCCACTTCTAATTTGGAGCACCAACGCTATTTTAATACCCTGAAAAAGTCCCTAAAGCTTAGCCCTAGTAATGGAGCACGACCCCACATTATGCAAGAAACCAATACACCATCGCCCACAATTTTCCTTAATTAATCCACTAGCTGAAACATTTCCGAACTACAAAAAGCTCCATCTAAATTCATTTTCCAAAAGCCAACACGGGGACAGTTCCATAAGAGCCAGTAATCTGCCCTGAACGACGTCATCTTGGTCTTTACCTCCTGAAAAACTTAAAATTCCTTAGCCTGCCTGATGATAACTTACACACGATCTCCAGGTATGATCCCATACTGAAACACAACAACATTTCTATCCATCCAAAGATGAAAAATTGCAGCACCATAAATCATAGGCTATTCAATTTCATGAACCACCAAGTCAACTCGTGACAAATTGAACATCAACCACTCTAACCCAAAAAACTCATTAGCTAATTCTAAAGGAATGATTGAAAACCAAATAGGTTTGACAAATGGACAGTCCCTAAAAGCGTGCACATTGTCCTTATTCATCAACCCACACCTCTCACATACAACTTCATGACGAATATGTCTCCTCATCAATTCTTGTTTAGTAAGAAGTTTACCATGAGCTATGGTCCATAGTAGAAACCAAATACGTTGAGGTCCTTTCCAACTCCAAATTTCTTTTCAACAGTTAGAGATATCACCTGAGTTACCACTGTGAATTTTCTCATACACAACTTTAGTTGAGAATCGACCTAAATGTGATCCTTTCCAGTACATCATATCCACATCATCATTAGCACAGTGGAGGTTTGACACACGCAATAAGAAGAATAGAATAATGAGGAATTTTACTTTGGAATGAGTCCCATCTCCAATTTCCACTTGTATCAACAAAGTCGATCACTCACTGATATTTTTTAGCATCTGAAACTACACCAATTGCCTCTTCAATCAGAGGTTTTCCTATCCCAGTCGAAACATCTTGCCAAAACCTCACCCTTTCACCATTCCCCACAGTCTAAGCACAGGAATTGATAACATCTCCCTAGATTTTGCACAAAATATGCCATAAATGAGACCCATTACTAGGGGCTATAAGATAAAGAAAATCACCTGTAGGAATCACATACTTATTCCCTAGAACTTGCACCCACAGTTTATTAGTTTTAGTAAGAATCCCCTAGTAGATCTTCATCATAAAAGCTTTATTCATACCCTTCATGTCCTTAACACCCAACCCACCTGTATCTTTAGATTGTTTAACAATCCTTCATGCCACTGTACTCAACTTTCTTGAATTATTAATCCCTCCCTAGAAAAATCTCCTGCTGATTTCCTCAAATATATCACAAACATATGTGGGCAAGAGAGTGGATTGTATAGTTTATAGAGGAATCATATTAAGAACCGAGTTAACTAAGGTAACCCTTCCTGCCAACGACAGGTTTAGGCCATTCCATGCAGCAAGTCTAAAACTAACTTTATCAATATATATTGGAATAAGTTGATCTCCCCACATAAGAATGAATAATTGGCACCCCCAAATACTTCCCAATGTTATAAGTCATTATAATACCAAAGGCACCACTCAACTCCTTGGCAGCATCATTCGAAACATTATTAGAGAAAATACTAATGATTTTATTTTACTAACATGCTCCTTAGAAACCTCACCAAAGATCTCCATTATCTGATTGACCTTGTGCACTTAATTCATGTTAGCCTCAACCATTAGCAACAAATCGTCCGCAAAAATAAGATGCAAGATATTAAATCCTCTTCTACCCATACGAAAAGGTCTCCACATTTTATTATTAACCACCCAAGAAATACCATGACTCAATCTCTCCATGCGTAAGGCAAAGATGTAGGGGGAGAATGGATCACCTTGTCTCACACTATAAGACGATTTGAACTGCTCTGAAAGAGCGCCATTCCACTGAATCTAAAAGGAAACCGAAGTAATACAGTTCATAATAAGATTAATGAGTTGATTAGGAAGACCAACTTAAATAAGAGTATGATGAATGAAACTCCAACTCAAATGATCGTAAGCCTTCTCTAAATCAATTTTTAATATCATGTGCCTCACTCTCCCCTTTTTTCTTCTTAAAAGAATGAATAATCTCTTGGGTTATAATAATATTATCTGTAATGTACCTTCCAGGAATGAAACTTACTTGTGTTGGGCTAATAATATAAGGAAGAATTTGCTTCAGACGATTAATAATAACCTTGGTAATTGTTTTATAAGCCACGATGCATAGGCTTATCTGACGGAACAACTTCAAAGAAGAGGCATTTTCATTCTTTGGGATAAGGACCAAAATAGTTCGGTAGATGCGGATCAACGACTTCATTACGGAAGGCATTCTTGACCAGCTGAACAAGTGTACTACCAACTATTACCCACTATGATTGGAAGAACAACGATTTTAAACCATCTACACCAGGGTCTTTCAAAGCCTTCATGTCAAAAATAGCCCGACCTATCTCCTCACTCAAGACCCCCTTTCTCAATTCAACCATATAATTAGTAGAAATTGGTGGGAAAGAATTAAACATGGGGAACAAAGGCCTATGAGATTTCTCCTCAGTATACAACTTCAAAAAAAATTCCATAGCATGGTTTAGAATTTGTTGGTTATCTTGAAGCATAACACCTTCGGCATTTTGAATAGCAGTAATCCTCATCTTTTTCCTTCTTTGCATAATTTTTTGGTGGAAAAATCTGGTGTTTCTGTCGCCACATTCGATCCACTCCTTTCTAGACTTCTATTGCCACAATAATTCCTCTTGATGCAAAATCAAATCCAACTCCATTTTTAGTTCTTGTTCAAGTTTAACAAGATTATGGGAATGATGCCTTTCCAGTGCTCTCATTGAATCCCTAAAAGTCTGGCCAAAATATTACTCTTCCTCTTAAATATATTGCCAAATACGTGATAATTCCAGTCATTAGCCTTAGTTGCAAATTCTTCCGCTGCCAAATGAAAACTGATATTGCTATCCCATGCTTTTGCAACAAAATTATTAAATTTTGGGTGCATTAACCAAGCAGATAGGAATCGAAACGATTTCTTCCCCTCACCAGTGAATCTATTATCACAATATTTCAGTAAAATCGGCCTATGATCCAATAAGACTTTGGGAAGATGAAACTCAAGGGAATAGTGGAACTTAAAGTACCATGCTTCACTACAAAAATCTTATCCATATGTTCTAGGTGCAGACCCCTCAACCATGTAAATTTTGATCCATGAAATTCTAATTCAAACAACTGATGCTGCTGCACCCAATTACCAAAATCCTTACAAGGATTTCTCTTATGTGAAGATCAACCTCTCATGTTCCCAAAATGCAAGATAATGTTAAAATCACCTCCTAAAACCCAAGGCTCAGTTGTACAAGTAGCAAGTCGATGGAGGTGATCCCAAAGATTTTTCCTAAAAGTCTTCGAAGGACTTCCATAAACTGCGGTAAGGAAAAAGATCTATTGTTTACCATCACACACTTTCATATGAATAAATTGATTATGATTTTCAATGATTTGAACACAAAGATCATGCTTCCACATCACCTAATATACCTATAGAAAAACCTACTGCTTCCACTTGATGAGAAAATGGGAAACCACTTCTATTAATAACATTATCCGTAATCAAGCCACTAACTCTTGGTTCCACCAAAACCAGCAAATCTGGTATGTACTTTTGATAAAGAAACTTCAGAGATCTTCTGAACCTGAGGGAAGAAGCCCCTTAACAATTCTAGAAAAATATTGACATATTAATAATTAATAATAAAATATAGCACATCGAGTGATGGAGACACCTCCTCAATCCCTCATATAGGGATCATGAATCATTCTATCTTCCTCCTCTTCCTCCTCACAGGAATCATTCCCGTCTGCAATATTGGGCATTACTTCCAAATCCTCCTCCCCTTCAAAATCCGACTGAAACTCATTCCCCTCTACATTTGTGTTCATACCATTATAATCAGGTGGTTTTTGCTTAACATTTGCATTCTTTACTCGTTCCTGCTCAGTTCCCACAAGGACTTTTTGGGTCACACCTTTACTTTTGATAGTTGCCTCAGCCACATTATTCCTAGGAGTGAGCATAACCACTGAGTGGTTATTAGGATTAAGTGATGTCTTGCCTTGTGTCACATGGTGGTTGATAACCTTTAAAGGGATTGGAACCCTAGGCTACTTCTTAGAGTTCACCAATTGCATGTTGCTGTTCTGCAGTGGTGCTTCCCCATGCACTTTCTTTGGGTGTTGTGTCTTAGTCTTAATAACTTCCTTACCCTTACTACCTTGCCTTTCCACAGATATCATGTTGAATGATCAACCTGCACCTGTTCCCCACACACATTCGGGTCACAATTTTCTTTACCTTTTTCATCACTATTGATCTCATTTAAAACCATATACATATTACTTTTTAATATGTTAGGATCCACCTTTTTCTACCCACCTTTAGCTTTCATCAAATCCTTAAGTGGTCGTCCTCTCCTTTTCCTCGTGGCAACCATCCAAGGTCGATATTCAGACTTATCATTTCTCTTATTAGCCTCTAGTTGAACCACTACAATTGCATCTACATTGCTTTGCAAATCTTGATTTTTATCCTTCTCTAAAGAGTAAACAACCACTAAATGGCCATACACACCACACACATAGCAAATTCTAGGGAGGTTTTCATACTCAACACTCATTGTTTTCTCATCTAGAATTATCTTCAGGCAAAGAGGTTTCTCCAAATCAACTTCAACAGTGATCCTTACGAATCTACCCCTAACCACCTTTTTTGTAGTGTAGTCTATTTTTCCCACCTTCCCCACTAGTTGTCCTAACATATGAAGGACTTTCTTATGATAATAATGGAGCAGAATACTAGGCAATCACACCCAAGCCACTGTTGTTTTAACTTTTGTGCTAGTACTATCAAAATCAGGGCTCCACGGTTGAACTACAAGGTATCTACCCATGATCGTCCAAGGTCCACCAACTAAAACACAATCTACATCTGTTTTCAAAAAGAACTTGACTAGGAAGTAATTGTTCTCTATGTCAATAACTGAGAAAGGGCTAATATCATTCCACATTTTGTCAAGATGAGAACACAAAGTTGTATAACCAATCTTTCTCTCCAACAGCCTAACGACAATCGTGTTCTTCCAAAGCATAACCAACTGGTCATATACTTTCTTAGGGAAATTTATTACTGGGAACGGGCTTGTTTTATCAATCTTGACATCATTCTCCTCAAAGATCAGGTCCACATCTTCCCCTGAGATTTGATCCTTCATGTTTTCATTGCCTTGCATTAACTTATCCCAAAAAGAAATGCTAGTAATGTTAGTACCGATCTCCCCCGCTTGGAATTTAGCCTTCTTAGTAGAGCAATCATGAGCCATAGGTGGTGCTAGGGTTTTTTCCAGTGATGGTAGAGTCAGGTACATTTGTTTTTTTTTTTCCTCAAATTTGTGTTTTGTTTCTTTTAGTATCAAAGCTAAAATTTTGTTTTTTTTTTATTTAAAAAAAACATTAAAGTTTGTTAATCTTACATTCTTTAATATTATATTTATTTTTTACATAATACATTTGTGTTTTTTTTTTTTAATTTTCTATTTAAATTAAAAAATTAGATTGAGTTACAAAAATTTGAAATTCTTAAGTAGATTTTTTTTAATATATTCTTTGTATATACAAGTTAATATATTATTTTGTTAAATAAAATTTTATTTAAATTACTACTTTAAATTCGTTTATAATTTTTTTTTATTTTGTTAATGATAAGTGAATTTTATTATGAAAATTTTTGAAGAGTTTACTTTAAAATCATAATAAAATATTTATAATCTAGTATAGTGTGACTAATATTTCTGATTACGCTATACTGTATTAAAAAATAATATGATGGTTAAATTTTTAGTTAACACGTGACTACTTAAGCTCATTAGAATATAATTTCTACTAGTGCCTATTATTAAAAAAACAAAAGAGAGAGATTTTATTGATCAAGTGGAAGTAATTGGAGGTGCATGCGAGTCTCTCCTCCATTTAACCAACACAAGCTGCTTTTGTGTTGGGTTTTGTCCACGGGACTCGCTTACCAGGTTAACAAATTTTTTCTTATTCTTTTTTCGGTTAAAATATCTTATCAGCAAATTAAATATTTTCTAAATAAAATCAAGTTAAATATGCTGTTAAGTCTCCATTGATGAGGAGCTTAATTTAAATTCACAAATTAGTGTTTATTTGAGAAAAAAAAAGATAGAGACTTATATGATACATGGATTAGATGATAAAGGCCTATTTAACTTAGGATCATTTGACTTAGGATCGGTAATCTGTGTCGCACCGTATAGAAGTATGAGAATAAAATACAAATGCTTAATTCATAATTTATCAGTTTAACTAATCATGTCAAAATTTTAAACACAAATCCATATTAATTTATTTAGCAGGTTAAACGTGTTAACCTATGTAATTTGTTTAATAAATTAATTTTTTAAAAAATATATATTATTAATAGAAAATAATTAATATAAAATTTAAAAAGAGATAATTTCAAATATGAATTAACTTAAATAACACATTTAATCATTTTAAGTGATATTTATTTATAAAAAGAAAATAAATGTGTTTATATATATATTTATTAATACTTTTTAGTTTATTAAATTATTTAAATAAATGTATTTAATAGTATTACTCACATATTAAATAGGTCAATTTGTTTAAATCTAATTTTTTTATGTCATAAATGGATTAATTCATTTAAATTCAAATTTATTTATTACAAATCTAAATCCGTTTAGGTCTAAAATTGCCAGCCTTAGTCTGACCATTATTCCGGCGAAAGAGTAATAAAGAGAAAAAGAAGATAGACAATTATGTAACTTCATATTCACATGGGAAGTCATCTTGCCTTGACGAATCTAATTTAAATGTAAGCAACTTCCTCGAAGCAGCTAGCAATAGGCAACAGTACCCACGTTCTAAAGATAAAAGAAAAATATCTTTTATTTAACAAAATAAATAGCAAAAGAATTTCGATCCGGTGCA
Source organism: Codiaeum variegatum (assembly GCA_948294925.1). Classification (NCBI taxonomy): domain Eukaryota; kingdom Viridiplantae; phylum Streptophyta; class Magnoliopsida; order Malpighiales; family Euphorbiaceae; genus Codiaeum; species Codiaeum variegatum. Next base: position 12,274 of record CAOJBK012326190.1, read on the forward strand.
CTGTCTCTTGTCTAAAATTATCAATTCCGCACCTAAAAATTATAAATAAATAAATAGATAAAAACCGAAATAAGCGGAGAAATCAATTACAAGTTTCAATATTTATACACAAATCCTACGGTCAAGTTCAATTCTTTGCTGCTCAAAATTGATTTTTCTTATTGCGTATTTGTTGAGGTTTTCTACTGGGTTTTGTTTTGGATTGGATTTGGCTTTGTTGGGCAACTGCTTCCGTCTTTGCAACTGTTACAGGTTTGTTCTTTTTTTTCTTAGATCCCTTACTCATTTAGCTTTCTTTCCTTTTGTTTTTTTAGTTTTGGATTTTTTTTTTAATTAGGTTCTTGATCTATGTGTTCATAGGTTTCTTGATCATCTTTTGTCCCACTTGATCTGTACTAAAAATGATTTTTTTTTTCTCATTGTTGCAACATTGTCTTATATGGTTATTGTAATTCATGGGTGACTCAAATTGATGGTATTTTTACTCATGAATTTGAATTCTGAACATAGTCCCCCTAAAGAAAGTAGACAGAGACTACAACTTTATTTTAAAGTTTAATTTTTTAGGGACATCATGTTGGTAAAGGAGGATTTAGGATGCTAACTTAGAAAGCTTTGATTTAGAAGCTTTTAAGGGACAGCTAAGTTTCTTGTGTTATTGCATTGACTTGGCTTGTGAAATCCAGGACCCATTTCTTTGAAATTGAGAAAACTACTGTGAGCACTCTATGCACTGGTGCTCATTCATGGATGTGGCAAAATATTTCTGATTATAAGTCCTGGGGATGGATTACAAGTTACATGTGGTAGGAGTTCAATCCCAACTTGAAGTAAGTTTGCTCATCTGAAATCCTTGTCTTGCAGCATTCTCTCTTCACACTCTTTCCTAATTGTGTTATTCTAATTTTTCCTTTTTGGCAAAATCTTTAGTTCCCTAAAATTGGTCCACAATTTTGTCCCACTATTTTTTAATGTAGTGCTCATTTTAGCTTCAATATAAATGAAAATATCTAATTGAAGCATTTATTTTTGCAGATGGGATCAGTAGCTGAAAATGGATCTGTGCATGAATTTGAGGATGAGAATCTTTTCAGCCCTGAGTTAGGGACCCAAAAGAGTCAACTTAATCATATTGCTGAGTTTGGATCTGTATCTATTGGTAGCAAAAAGTGGAAGAATGGTGTCTACAGGAGCATAAAGACTGTAGTGTTTTCAAATAAACTAAATTTGCTTATGCCATTTGGGCCTCTTGCAATCCTTGTCCACTTGTTAAGTGCACATAATGTGAGTTATAATTGCCTGTATCATGTTTCATGTTAGCATATGCGTCATTTCTTGTATTTTATTAATATGTTGAGGTCAATTACAGGGATGGGTCTTCTTTCTGAGTTTGCTGGGTATTACACCTTTGGCTGAACGTTTAGGCTATGCTACAGAGTAAGGTTTCTTCTTCTTTCTCTCATTTATTATATGATGATTTTTGGTAGTTTACCAGCTAATGCTGCTTTCTCACTGCTCTCCTCTAGGCAATTGGCCTTTTATACAGGACCTACAGGTATAAAACTTGTTGTCGTTTGCATTTTTTTTTTCCTTCCTGCAAGTTTCTTGACTAATTCATTTCATCCTTGCCTGTCTTTGAAATGTTGAATGGTATCTGCAGTTGGTGGTCTTCTCAATGCCACATTTGGAAATGCAACTGAACTAATTATTGCAATTTATGCACTGAGAAGTAGAATGATACGCGTTGTTCAGTTATCCTTATTAGGCTCTATTTTGTCAAACATGTTGCTGGTACTGGGCTGCGCATTCTTTTGTGGTGGACTTGTGTTTCACCGAAAGGAACAGGTCTTTAACAAGGTACGCATATTGGAACTTTTGTTTTTCTTCCATTCACTCAATATTTTACCAGTTCTTCATATTGCCTTTTTTCTTGCCATGACTGAGATAAGTAGACGTGCAGGCAGCTGCTATTGTGAATTCAGGATTGCTGTTGATGGCTGTCATGGGGCTGCTTTTTCCTGCTGTCTTGCATTATACGCACACAGAGGTGCACTATGGGAAGTCAGAGTTAGCTCTTTCGAGATTTAGCAGTTGTATTATGCTTGTGGTGTATGCTGCATATCTTTTTTTCCAGTTAAGAAGTCAAAAGGATATATATGAACCTATTGCAGAGGTTGGTTACTTTTGTATAATAAAGATTTTGTTTATCTTTTACTTTATAGCATGGATTGATGAGATAAATATTTTGAATGCAGGAAGGAAATCAGAATGGAGAGGGTGCAGATGGCAATGATGACGAAGTTCCAGAGATCACCAAATGGGAATCAGTGATTTGGCTTGCAATAATGACAGCTTGGATTTCCATTCTATCGGAATATTTAGTCGACGCCATAGAGGTAATATTTTGATCGTTTAACACTGCTCTTTCCCAGATTAAGCAGATTGATATGGTGATATTTTCTTAATTGTACTTTTGGTTACTACTTGATTTCTCAAGGGCATCAATGTGTCTAGATAGGAGTCAACGTGTCTAGCTGGTCTCAAGTCCGGATGAAGGAGGAGGGTTGTGGTAGGTCGGCAACCAACGTAAAAATTTCGCTGAAACTTTCATATGGATTCACAATACAGGATAAACGTTGGGCGTCCCCTACTTGCGACGCGCTACATCGGAACCCGAGTGTAGTGAGAAATAAGCAAGGGCGTAGGGCGTTCCCCGAAAGTGACCCCTCATGTCGGCGCCCGGATATGACGCTAAGTAAGCAAGAGTTCTCACATCATGAGCGGGTGTGGGTAAAGAAGCTAGCTCTAGGTAGAAATAGAGATATATATAGTGGTAGAGAGAGAGAGGTAGTTCTAGAAATAGTTTTTATTCTAGTAGCAATAATGATAGTGTGAGTAGCTCGGGAGCTTTTGATAGCATTAGGACTAGGCACAACTCTAGGAGGGGGAAGAGTCAAGTACGAGCGAAAACTAGAATTAGAATAGGCATTTGGAACATAGGATCCCTTACAGGAAGCTTATAGAGCTAGTTGACACTTTAGAGAAGAGGAGAGTGAACATAGCTTGTATTCAAGAGACTAAGTGGGTAGGAGAGAAAAGTAAGGAGGTTGGGAAATGGCATAAATTATGGTACACGG